>JAOUZG010037683.1:64456-86197 GCA_026289955.1 Argiope argentata
CTCCGCGCCAGCCGGGTTGACTTGGCGAGAAGAATGTTCTGGTAACCCCGAGAGAAGTCTGGCTGCGCCGAGGTTTTTCTCCCTTACCGCGGAAGCCTCTCGGAACTTCCGCCGTAGCACGGCCACGCTTTCGCCCGACTATATAAGAGGTGGGTTGCCTCTTCCTGGCAGTCGATCGCTCAAAGTGGATCTCGCTCTTTGAGAAGAGAAGCGTTTCGCTTACTTGTAGCTTTTCGCTTGAGCTGTGTTTGCGTTTGCTGTTAACGCTGTGTTATTGAGCTCGCTGTGATTGACTGTTGCTGTGCTATACTATAGCTGTTCTGCAAACCGTGTTTATTGTGCGTAAGACTTGTATTTACGCTGTAAGTGACTGATTATTGCTGGACTGTGTTTTCTGAAGTTTTACTTTTCCCAAGTCATCCTGTATATACCTGTAAATAGCTGTAAATAAATTTGTTTGTGCTGTCCTCATATAAAGTCCATTCAATCCGAACCCGCTACGCTAAAAACGTAACAATATCCTTAAGTGTCCGAAATTCTTCAATATAAAACTGGTTTTATAGGAACTGTTCGAGGAAATAGAAAAAGGTTACTGGAGGAATTTAAGGGTAACAAAGTGAAAAAGTATGAATTGATAGCATTTGAAAAAGGGAAAATTATGGTACTATAATGGAAAGACAGGAAAGCTCTAACAATGCTAAGTACCATTCATTAAATTGAACTCATCAAAGTTGAATTTTAAAAAATCCGCTACCAGGCAAAAGCTGAAGGTGGTAGTCGATTATGATAATCTATGGGTGGAGTTGATAATTCGGATCAGTGCTTATTCCTTAACAAGAAGCTGACAATGGAAATATTACAAAAAAATAATTTGACATACACTTGACCAGACTGTGTGGAATGCTTTTGTGTTGTATAAAAGAAAAATGGAAAAAATTTAAGGCATGTCAAATTTAGAATATGAATGATAGAGGAATTGTGTGAAGAAGGAAGAGGATTGTCATCATCTAAAGTACCAAATGGCATTGAAAACATGGAGAGATTGACAGGAAGACATTTTCTGTCTTTAGTTACACCAACAGGAAACAAAAAATACTCTGCTATTTGTGCAGTGTGTTGTTCAAAAACAAATGCACTTGACAAAAAAGTGAAAAGAGAAATGCATTTTGAATGTGTAATCTTAAAGTTGGACTTAAGTGCTGCTCCGTGTTTTGGGATCTATCACACTAAGTCTGTTATTTAAATTTCTTTGCATGGATAAAATATTGTAATCTTTCAATGGATAAAATATTGTAAAACCTACTCATAATCATATTTATCTTTTAAATATTGAATTTATACCTTTTTATAAATTTCATCTTAGTTGTTCTTTATTTTAAGTCCATATTTAATTTTTTTCAGTATTTAAAACTTTATGTTGATATTTTCATTTTTGAATATTCTGTAACAATAGATGGAATTTATCAATTTTCTATTTTTATCACTTTTCGAAGAAAATATGCAAATTATTTTATTATTCTTTTTATTTAAGAATATTACATTTATTATTCTTAGAAATTTTATTAGACTTAATTTTTACTAGAGACATTTTAAAATATTTATATGTTTCCGATTATCAGCACTATGTTGCAGATATGTAAAAAAATAAAACAAAAACTGTCACCTGTTAGGTGGTAACTTTTATTTATAATGGAGTTTAATTACTTTGATTTTTAAGTACACATGCAAATCAATACAATTATTAGGTTGTGAATCTACAGTCTTGTGATATATTCAAACAGTTAGAATGTATACAGTTCAGCCTTTAATTCATTTGTATCATTACATTAAATTGCTAATATTGTTTTAATGCAAAGCAATAATTATAATTGCACTGTTACATTTATTCATTCCATTCTTCAAAGCAATATTAATTAAATTCAATAATTGTTCACCATTTATTAAATATATTTTTTTTCTTTTGAATGCTAAACTTTTTTTTAATAGTCCTTATTATTGCTATGTATTTTATCATTTATGCTGTTCGCTGCCCATCACAAGACACAAAACTTCCTCTCATTTGAATGTGGTTTGATTTTTTTATTAAGATTTCTAATATATATTTATAATATAATTATATATTTTTAAAATTTAATTTCTAAAAGATTTTGTTTTTATATTGATAAAAGAAGCATTTTTCTCCCCCTATAAGCAGCCCCTCCCGAAAAAAAGACAAATGATTTGCAAAAAGCTATAAACAATGCTTGTATTAAATAATAAATAATATTAATCACTAAAAGAGAGTAATAGTAACTACATTCATCAAGATACTGTAAATAAAAATGGTTATAAAAATAATTAACACTTTTAGTAAAATTTTGTTCTAAACAGTAAAAAAAAAAAAAAATCAAAAGTTTTCAAATTTGCTTGTCATATTTGGCCAAATTCTATATACAAAGCTTAAGCAATGGTTTAAACAACATTTATAAATAAATGTTTGTCTTGCATAATAATTTGAATAAAAATAATTTAAAAAAATTTGAGATTTAAAAAATATATATATTTCTGAATTTTAATAAAAGTAATATTAAAAGTAGAAATGTATATTTTAAATATTTCAACAACCAAATACAGAAAATTCAAACCTGTTTTTATGAACTAATCACAATTATTAACTGTTGTACATGGTTATGACATGTAAATATGAGGGATTCCCTACCTCTATTAAGCATAATACTTTTTACTTGGATATTAAGTTTATGGAGAAATAATGAAATATTCAAATCAGTAATGAAATATACTGCTCATATCGCCATGCTGCAATCGCGAATTCTTATGAAAAAACGTTAATTCCCATTCTCAAGAGTTTGTTCCAGTAATTGGAGAGGCCACCCAACTTTTAACTGCCAGCAAAAACCACAAAATGACCCTGACAAGCAGATAATCCACCTCGTTTATGACAAGAGGGAAATCAATGATGACTTGTTAAAGGGAGCTAGGTTTAAAGCAGTTTTTTGGAAGCAACTTAACTTCCAGGCGGTTTTCAAGAGACACGTTGGAGCAACATTTTATGTTCCATCCTGTTGAAGGGTTAATTCAAAGTTCTGATCCCAGGGCATTTATCAGTAAGGTAGGGGTGATACTTGGTTTTGCTGTATGAAGTGTAAATTGGTTTTGATAATAGATAGTGCATGTTGCTTTTAGCTGATACTTTTATACCTGGTCAAGGTTTTTAATCTCATAATTATCTAATTAAATTTGCTCTTGTAGCTATTTTGTTAGTAGAAAATGGTTAGCTAGTTCCTTTTTGTTTTTCCCACGAAATGTTTTGAGGAACCGTTTTTAATACAAATTCAGTGTGTACAACCATGCCTATGTTGATACTTACATATTTTAGTATATATTTTAAAAACTAAAAAAATTTCTTTGCTTAAAAATTTTGAATCTGAAGAAATCTTTTAGCAAAAAGCTTTTGGGGCATTATTCTTTCATTCCCTATCTTAAATGCAATTTCAAATCTTTGCTTTCTACAACAAATCATATGTATTAATAGAAAGTCTCCAATCATAGAAATGGAAAGATAAATTTTCCTTATTTTATATATATATATATACTGTATCTATATAATAGCCTTCCTGTATACACATTTCTCCTTTTTGGGATTTAATGACAGTGAATATAACAATGAAATGCAGGTTTGATCAGATATATTGCATTATTTTAGATTTTTTTAAATAGATAATTTCAGTGGCCTCTATTATTTTGTTTCTTTCTTGGCTTTTCTTCCTTTTCAATGGAGGTTGTAAAGTTATTTTAAATTTGTTTTTTAAAACATTGAACTCCAATTATATTATTGTGAACTAAATTAATGTATTTCATTGTGGTATACATTTTCATTCATTAAATAATGCAATTCATTTTGTTTTTTACAGTGATGAAATATGCTCCAACTTGCTGCGGGATTTGCAATTACCGCGACAAGACGCCTTGCTGTAACATTGATAATCATGTGGTTGCTCGTAGAGTTGGCAACCTCCTGTGTTGCATATTTTGCGATAGCTATTTTTGTGACAAGAGGGCTCTTGCCAAACATTTGCGTCAAATCCATTTCGAAATGGCAGCATCAGTGGAATATCTGGATTAAAAGAAATGATTTCAAATTCATCATGTATTTCTTTTAAATTTTGATCATGTACAAGACTGTTAAAACAGTCCAAGGTTCCTGTTTTTCAAAAAGTCATTTTAATTAAAACATATTTACACTATTTTGAGCTTTCTGTTATCATTTTATTTACCTTAAGTCTCACCCCCCATTAAGTTTTATGAATCTTTTTCTATGATTATTTTATTAGCATCATTTTTATTAAATATGAAATTCTAAAGTCAGTGCAGTTTTGTGTTGTGCATTGTTTGGTCGTTCTTGTGATAGTCAAAATGCATTTTTTTTCTTTCTTTTTAACGAAATTGAATTGTTCAGTGATGTAATCAAAATTAAGAAGTGCTTTCTCAAATCTGGCCTGTTTGTATTGTTATAGTGTAGAGAAGCAAAATGAATCCAGGGAATGAGGGTAAAATACATAATTATAATTATTTTAACTAAATATTGAACTAATGAAATTTTAAGATTTCATAAATGAAGCCATGTTTTTTTGGTTATTTCTTAGTTTTGTTTAAGCATTAATATAATGCTTCTATTTCAGAAAAATGATTAGAATAGAAGTGTGTGAGGGAATCTATCTTAATTTGTAGCTACGCAATTAATTAATTTGAATATAAAATAATGAAATGGGCAAATAATACAGAAAATGTTTTGCATTTCTGGAATCAAAATGAAAATACACAATGTTTGTAGATTTAAATATTACTTGTAAAATGTTGCAAATATGTATAATTTTGTCAGTATCCTGAAGGAGTTTGTAAAACTAGTAAGAATGACACAACTTAAATACCACAAAGTCATGCCACTATAGTGCCATGCATAAGAGTGTTGTTATGTATTCTTAAACTCCAGAAAAGTTCAATATTCATTTTATATGTATTGAAATTGTTGTTAATGGAATTTTCTAGACTTAACACATTTGACAAGGTATCTGAAATTCTATTTTGACCAATGAAATCAAACTCATATCTAACTAAAGAAAATTTGAAAAGGTTTTATGAAACTACGAAGAAAAATTCTGAAATAAAATCACTCCTTGTATTCTGCTTGATTTGAAATATTAGTATCATTTAGCATTGAAGCATGGTAAAATGTTTCTCATCGCAAGCAACATTTTCAGTTAAAATGTTTGCGGATTGTTGCTCTCCCGTTTTCGAAATGTAAGAAAAATTACCAAATTCAATCTGTAGGTTAACTCCACTAGTAAAACAATACCAAAATGAAATATTGTTCTGAAAAAAGTGAGTGTATCAGCTCAGTGTGAATGCTGTACAATGATATTGATAATATGACACATTAACTCTCTAATTTAAAATTTTGGTTTCTTTTTAATAGATCTTGCATTTCATTTGATTTAGTCATAACTTCGTTAAAATATTGTTAATACCGTTATTGAAAATGGCAGAAAGCCAAATACATTGTTATAATTTGTAGATTTAATTGCTGCCTCTCATGTTACGTATACATTAATGTTTTACCTAATTTCAATATTTAAATGAAATCTAACAAACAAAAATGATCATAAATCAATTTTTTTTTATGGAACAGAAATCGGTGTTGATAAAAAAAGAAATCCTTATAGTTTTTACTTTTCTACTGGTTCTGATATAGTTACCTGGAATGTGTTACAATATGGGTTATTATGCATTTTTTTTTGTATTGTTTGTGTATTTGCTGTAACTAAGTTGCTGAAAAATATTCGAATAACGATGCTTGGTTTAAGAGTAAATCAAAATATTTCTGTATGTTCAAATTTTGTTGTAAACAAATATTCCTAAATGTACTGTTTTTTATGCATGTGAAGCCATATTTATTTTTTCACATGTATTACTGTCAAAATTGTGGTTATAATTTTGAAGGCTATGTACTTTAAATTTAGCTATTAGATTTTTTATAATTTTTGTTCAGCTTTATAGTACTAAAATAATTATACATTTCATTTCAATCTGTTTTGTTTACCTGTTTTCAACTATGTTATTGAGAGGAACTGCTTTTAGTATTATTGTATGTACCTTTAATATATTGAATTCTCTGAAAAGCAGTGTTCATTAAAGATATGAATAATTTAATTTTTGTTGCTATTTAATCCTGTTGAATTAAAATTGTTTTAAAATGTGAGCCTATGTTAATTTTATTTCTCTGCCTTTTTTTAATAGCTCTAATTTCTGTGAGATTATTTGATTGCAGGCAGTGGTTGATTCCCGATTATATAATTTAGGCAACTGCTGTGACCACTGAGCTGAAAGGGGCCATAACCAAGAGGGTGTCTTTAACCTAGTTTCAAAGTAAATAAATTTGTTAAAAAGAGTATACCTATAAATAGTAGAATATTAGAAATTTTGAAAAAATTATTCTTGACGAATTGTTAATTCTAATCTGTTTCACTACATTTATTTAGCCATTCCATTATTTATAAACCTTGGTTGTCTGCTTCAAGAATAGTACATATAAATGTGGATGTCATGCATTAAATGATCCATAATAAATAGATATAATCAAGCATTCCACAAAGTTACTAAAATAAAATTTTAAAATAAATCCTTTATATATATGAAGTAAAAAGTTTTTAAAATTTGAAACTAAATGGCCTAGTTTTGTCTCATTTTGTGCTTCGTCTTTTCTGCATATGTCTAAATCTGCCAAGTATTGCATGGTTATGAAAATCACATTTTTTGTGTTTAAATAAATTAAAACGGATTTCTACAAATCATAAAGTAAACGTAGGTTTTAGAATATTTTTTTAAAAGGTTATTTTAGTTTGAATTGTTATGGAACGTAAAACCTTTTTGTCGGGGTTCGGGGGGGGGGGGGGCACAAAATAATGCTACTAAGCATTCTGATGATTTTTCTAGTACAAAGAGTTGCTCGATGGCGGATTTTGGCTTGATGAGTTCAAAAGCGCAAAAATATAGAATTCTTTTTAACTGACGGTGCCGAGAGACCCCTATAGCTCCAATTATCAGCTACAAAGCCATCTAATTTTATACAGGGACTATTGATGACATGGAAAAAAAGAATCCAAAACTTGCTGGTAGGGAATTTAGATAATTCCCCCTATCAGCTTTTGATCTAAATTTTAAGTTTTACACGATAAAATTTGTAAAAGCTATAGTAAACAGACAAATGAATAACAATCAATTAATTTTTCCTGAAATGTGATTTATTCGAAAAAATAACTTCTGTAAATGGTTACAAATTTTTAAAAAAAGAGTTTCTAATTAACTTTTTGTTCTTTTGTTTTTATTCCGTAGAATCGCTTTATAGAAGAAGACTTCGGCTATTTTCAACATGACCTCCATTTTCTTGGACTAAGAATTGCATTATGTACACTACTATCTACAGCTGAATGCTACATTTCAGGAGGCATGTTCATAACAGTCCGTGTTATGTTTTCCTTTTAAACGATATGTTCTCGACTCCACAAGAGTAAGCCTTCGATTTTAAATAACCACAGAGTAAAAAGTCACATGGGGTTAGATTCGGGGGCGAGGTGGCCATGCAACACGAAAACAGCGATTAATGACTCTTTTGTAAAGTGATGGCGTAATAGTTGTACGGATGTACCAATATGTGGTTGTGCTCTATGCTGCATAAAGATTATTTTATCTAAGCATTGCATGTGCTGAAGTTATGAGAAAACTACTTCAGCTTCTACCCATGCATATCATATCTTTTAGCGTTTACGGAACATGTCTGTGGTTCTGCTTGAGTATAGTCCGATGATACCATCTGCTGTTAAACTACACCAGTTACTTTTTAAGAATGGAGTGGGATTTCTTGGAAATGCATAGGTTTGTTCAGATGCCCAAGTTCTAGAATTCTTAGTGTGTTAATAGCCCAATTCGAATAAAAATTAGCCTCATCACTCAAAAGAATTGTCCAAGGCTAAGCCTCGCCAATCTCCATCCTAGCAAGAAATGCCATAGCAAAGATTAATCGGTCATATTCTGTAGGTTTTAAATCATTCAAAAGGCTTATTTTTATATGGATAAAATTTGAAGAATTCGTCTTGAAACTTTCCATACTGTTGAAGTACTAACTTCCCGTTGTCGGGTAACCCCACGTGTGCAGCTATTACCAGCAGTGTTCTTATGATTTCTTCCAACAATTGCAGTCACAACATTGTGATAGTATCCTTCGATACCGGTTTCCGTGCTCTACCAAGCCGAGTTGAAAGAGAATCTGTTTTTTTAACCATTGCTTTGACTGCATTAATTGTAGAGGTCCTTTACATAATTTTGTTTAGACTTCTAAATGCGCGAAGAGTGGCCACTGCATTGGATTAAGATAAAAGATCTTCACAAGTAATGTATGCTGTGCTAAAGTGAGACGCATTTTGCAAATCAACTGATACTTGAAGTAATTTTCAATCCCCTGCTTCTTTTTTATAACTCAAATTGCCAACTACTGTCTGTCCATGACAAGTTCTCTGGCCGACAATTGTCTATGTTTACGGCGGGCGTTGTAGAAACAGGTTACTGTAGGAAGAGTCCATTTCGCAGAGGTAGAAATTCATTCGAGTTTCTTACGTTGGCGCGTTTAGCGCCTAATTGGCGGTATTTGATATATTGCCTTTAATTTTCAAAAAATAATTCGCTGGGCTGAAAATCATTTGCGTACTTGGAATTTTGAAAATATATATTATTCCTATCAGAATAGTACAGAAAGAACAGAGCAAATCAAATATAAAAACTGAATAATTATTTGTATGTCTAACGACTGCAAAAGAAGTGGAAATAATTAAGTAGAATCTCGCATGACAATTTCATTTTATTTGTTTTAAATTTATTTTACTACTTAAGATCAAATTTTCCGCAGCAAACGCGAAGTGATCTGTGTAACTCAACATAAAAACAATAACAATAATCGTAATTATTTCATAATTTTTACAAAAGGTTGCTTTTATTCTGTCATAAAGTAAAATATCCATTGTCAAATATGCAAAAAGCCCAAAATAGCTTTACATTATTCTAATAAAAGCGTTGTAAAATTTCATTTTTGTATTCCAGATGACCATTTATTCATTTCCATCGACTTGAAAAAAGAAATTTAATTATTTGAAAGAAAACTTTTTCTCTCGAATTGTCCATTCCAATAATAGAATGATAAATGAGCTTTTCTTTTCAATGTATATCAGCCGTCATGAGCTGTGTAGCAATAAAGGATCCATAAATTCCTGCATTCATCTTATCTTTTCGATGTTAAAAATTCTTCATTCCTATTGTCCTATACCTTTCTATTCAAAGCCCATCAATGTCGTTTAAAAGTACTTATCTGTCTCCGTTTTACTATCGCAATCAGTACGCCTTAGTAGAAGAAATGTTAAATATTTTAATCTTTCTAACTCACGTAACGTGCATAAATTTTTAGATTCTAAGGAAAGCTATTAAAATAACAGAAAGGCGAGAACACAAGCCTCTCCATTCTTAAATCGAAAAGACATTTTAAAGGATCTCAAAATTCAAGAGACAAAAATTATTAAATAATGAAATGCAGTTAATATTAACCAAAGAAAATATTAATAAAATATAAAAGAATTAAGCTAAGCAAATGTAAAGATTGGAGCAACTGCGGCTAAAACGAGAGGACGAATAACCAATAGTTTTTTTTTATCGCTTCATTTTTTGGCCAAGATAAAGAATAACCCCCCAGACCTCCGTCCGATTCCACCCATTCAAAATAGATCCTCCCTATCGACACCTGTTTCCATAACGCCCGCCGTAAATATAGACGATTATCGGCCAGAGATCTTGTAATGGATGGACAGTATGTAATTGGGATTTTGCAATTTTTCCCTGTTTTTTATGCAAAATTATAGCTATTTTAAAGGGTAAAGCGCCGCATTTTCCTCTATTGGTAACTTTTTAATTTTTTATGTCGTTAATGGTACTCGTACAAAATTTGGCGGCTTTGCGGCTAATAGTTCAAGTTACAGAGGTTTCTGAGATCGTCAGTTTAAAAATAACACCTTGTATTTTGAAGCCCCACCTTGGCAAAAAGTGTTCTTCTTTTCGAGATGAAGAAAGTTTGAAAGTTCAGGTACTGAATGTTGGTAGATTTCGTAGTTTACCCGACCCTATTGGGAGTGGATTTATCCCAAAGTTTGAAAGAAAGTCTTTTAGCAAGCCTCTTGTATCTCCTTGCGCATTGCTGTTCCCTGTAGTCTCTGCTTGAGTTTCCTTCAAGAATTTGGCTTTGTTTGAAATCTGAAGAGGAGTGTGATGCGGATAGGAGACGAGGAATCTCCTTTGTTTCTGAGCAAAGTGAATTGCTACAGATAAATCTTTCGTGCAAAGCCAGATACAGTTTTAAAGGGACCTTGTATGGTGAGCTACGTACAGTTTTCGATTGCCTGGAATGGACGATAGTATTCCTGCGGAAGCATTGGCGATAATAGCAATGGATCTCTGGTTTTTGAGAGAAGTCCAGAAGACAGTTTTAGAGAATCCTTATATTATACTAATTATGTGAAGGAGGCTGAATGCGACTTATCCACAATTTTGTAGAGAATTCGTTCCAGAGAGTCCTGTTACGAGCAGATGTTAGGTTTCTTGGAAATTCTTACATTTTAAGAAGCAGAATTGTGTCTCGAGGCATAATCTGTAACGTAAAAATCTGAGTCCGAAGCAGTGAAAAAGTTTGGATGGGTCAGCAACAAAGTGAATGATGGCGTCAGCGAAAGTGCAGAAGTCGACCAACACCGAATTAAGATTGTTACATCGATCGGTGATCTGTACACGCTATTGATTGTAGTGTGACTGCCAGGGTGTCGGTTCTTGAAGAAGCGAGCAATGTTACGAATCTGTAATGTTTCCAAGTGCAGTTAATTCCATCGTAGAAAAGATAATTTTTACAGACAGTTCTGTTGAATGCTAAATGGATGTTGGTTCATGATCTTGTCGACAAAATGGATGATACTAGAATCTTCTTGAATTTTGGTGACAAGACGAATAGGAGGCGAATTATGCTTCCGCCTTCGAGAACCTTTTGTGCTCTGCTTCAGAAGTTATGAAAGGCTGACTGTCCAAGCCAAAGTCGGTCGTATATCTAGTCAGAGTTGAGTCAACGACGAATTAGATGGATCAGTACAGCAAAGTACAAACGTCTAGTGGATTGAGAATTGAGCTTTGCACCAAGTATAGAAGCATTATCAAACCGTGTGTTGAGTAGCCAGTCAAATACTAGTGGGTCGGCAGTTGTGTACAACTAAAGCCAGGTGGCAGTGGAGAATAGCAGGCTTTTAGAGATATCTTAGTGAATAGCTATGTTGATTCTTTCTTCTGCTGAGTTGTGTATGGTCGCTTTGTGTGTTTTGGTGGTTATTTACTATCGATTACTACTTGATGGTTGCTGTGTATTTTAAGTGCTGCTATATATTGTTTGAGTATGTCTCAACTGTAGTTCATTGTCTATGATTCATGTGTTCTTGTTGATAAATGTCATTAATTGCTATCGAGGCCTATTGACTGTGTGGGGAAAAATTGTCCTCTAATATTAGCTAATATTCCTGGGAGTTTATTATTATTATTATTGCTATGAATTATTTGCTACAAAACTGTTTGTTTAATTAAATTAAATCCCAAACGATCAAAAGTCATTACTGATCCTCCATCTTGCTGTCAATTAAAAAACTTCTTGGTTTGTTTCTTAAATCATGCCAGTAAAATTTTTAGTTGGTTAATCCAAGTTACTCTTTTTTTCATTACTAAATATTTTTCACAGTCATTTATCACCTTATTAGATATCATTTTCTTTGCCCAATTTAAACGTCTAGCTATGTGATGTACTTTTAAGTATAGTTCCTTCACAATTTTCTTGAAAGTTATTCGTTTAGATTCCAGTATTCTTCTGTAAATGCGTTTTTTTTTGGGGGGGGGAGGCACTACAAATTTGGATACACTTTGAAGCAATGACAATTTTTTTTGACATATTTTTAAAGATATTTTTCTAGATGCCATGCTTCGAATAATTCTGTCGCTGCTCATAGATGTTATTCTACCGGCTCTTTTTCTTATGCTCCGAAATGTTATTCGACCTTGTCTTTTCTTATTAGATCTCTTGTCATCATTATGTAAAAATCTATAAACATTAAAAAAAAAACTCTTTAACATCGTGAACAGATTACCTTTATGTTTGAAATCCAAAACTTTGATTTTGTCCTCGTTCGAAATTTCTTTACCTCAAAGCATTTTGTCGACTTTATAAAGACATTGATTTGTTAGTCGGAAAGAAGCCGAAAAATTATTCCAAGCCATTAAGACTCAAATAAACAGGCGACAAATACTTTCAAGAAATGGAAATAAATAATCGTCTGCTGTTTTTTTTAACTATTAATACTTCTAAGTCAGACGATGTCTATATTTATGGAGCAGGCGATTTTTAAATTTTTACACGTTTGTACTTATTTTCTAATGATTTTTTTTATAATGAAAATCGAATAAATCAATTAAAAATATATATATTAATCTTTTCTGGAAATGCATAAAAGCTGTGATTTGTGTCTATATTTTTGCATTTTGTAGTGTAGCGCATGAGGACTATACGTGCACTTCCTTTTATACTGCGTATATACGTACAAGGAAAATGCATGGACTTAGAGTTGCAACCCTGTTCCAATCAGCGAGGTGGATCATAACACAATACAATCCTTTTTACTGTTTCGGAAACAATTCAAATTTGATTTTTCTAGTATAAAATAATATAAATCTGATGCCCTACACTCCTTCCCTTACAAAGATATTGAATTAGCGGGTTAAGTTTGAATACCGTCAAAACTTTGGAAAGGGAAGATGATATATCAATTAGCTCAACAAAAGATACCAGAGTTTTTCAAATACATATAGCATTTTTTTCCCATATTCATAGAGGTTTTGAAAGCTCATTTCTGAAGTCGTGACAAATTGGAAATAAAATAATTTTAAAGAACACAGAAGGAAATGCTTCTTCTACTTGTTTAACAAAGTGCATATATGAAGTCAGCTCTAAGTTGTTAATAAGCAAAATTTCTTTGGATTTAAAAAAATTAAGGAATGAATTATTTTTTTTTCTCGTTATCATTCTTATAAATAGAGTTTTCCTTAATGGATTTCAGCATTTTTAAGTATAAGATCAAAGAAAATTGTATTTATTTACATTTTCCTAATTAATGAAATTCTTGTATAATCAGTATTCGAATTCTTATTTAAGCCCTTTTTTTATTCCTACTATTAGCTCACACTCTCCCTATATATATATACACTGAAGTGACAAAAGTCATGGGATAGCAATATGCAAATATACAGATGGCAGTAGTATCGCAGCGAAAAAGTATAAATGCGCAGTGCGTTTTCCAGAGCTTTCATTTGTGTTCAAGTTATTCATGTGAACAGGTTTTTCGTGATTTATAGCGGCACGACGAGAATTAACAGACTTTGAACGTGGAATGTTAGTAGGAGCTAGACGCAGGGGTCATTCCATTGTGGATATCGTTAGTGAATTCAACATTCCGAGATCCACAGTATCAAGAGTGTGCCGAGAGTATGAAATTTCAGGCATCACATCCCATCATGGACAGCGCAGTGGGCGACCACCTGCACTTAACGACCGAGACCGCCGACGTCTGTGTAGAATGGTCAATGCTAATAGACACGCAACACTTCGTCAGATAACTGCAGGAATCAATGTGGGACGTACGAGGGACGTGTCCGATAGGACTGTGCGGCGAAATTTGTTTTCCTTGGGCTATGGCAGCAGAAGACCGACTCGAGTGCCTTTACTGACAGCACGACATCGCCTGCAGCGACTCTCCTGGGCTCGTGAGCATATCGACTGGTCCCTAGACCAGTGGAAAACCGTGACGTGGTCAGATGAGGCACGATTTCAGTTGTTACGAGCTGATGGTAGAGTTCGAGTGTGGCGCAGACCCCACGAAGCCATGGACCCAAACTGTCCACAAGGCACTGTTCAAGCTGGTGGTGGCTGCATAATGGTGTGGGCTGTTTTTACATGGCATGGACTCGGTCCTCTGGTGCAACTGAACCGATCATTGACTGGAAATGGTTATGCTCAGCTGCTTGCAGATCACTTGCAGCCATTCATGGACTTCACGTACCCACACAACGATGGGATTTTTATGGATGACAATGCGCCATGTCACCGGGCCAGAACTGTTCGCAATTGGTTTGAAGAACATTCCGGACAATTCCAGCGCATGATCTGTCCACCTAGATCGCTCGATATGAATCCCATCGAGCATTTATGGGACATCATCGAAAGGTCCGTTCGTGCCCAAACTCCTGCACCATCCACACTTTCACAATTATGGACGTCTACACAGACAGCATGGCTCAATATTCCTGCAGAGGACTTCCAACGACTTGTGGACTTCATGACACGTCGAGTAGTTTCACTTTACCGGGCAAAATGAGGACCGATACGATATTAACAGCCACCCATGACTTTTGTCACTTCAGTGTATATATATATATATAACATAAACTTGTTCAAATATTCAATCGTTAATAAAATACTTTTTATTCAGCCAGTCATGTTCAAGTGATTTTTATTAAACTTGTAGTGGATGACATTTGATGTTTATACAGTTTTCAAATATTAATTCATTAATTTTTTACTAATTAATTAAAAACTAACTTTCTCGTCAAAACTCTTTATTTTGCCACCTCCAAATAAGTAACGAATTCAATTTGTTTTTCCCCCTCACTAATGAGGTTAGGCGTAACATGTTTTCGACAAATTATTCCAAACTATTCTCTTTATATTCTTAATGTTTGATGCATTTGAAATTAAACATTGTTAATTAATCAATTTTCCAGACTCACTTTGAAGTAATTTCGATTTAAAATAATACAGAATTCAAAAAAAAATATTCTAATTTGTATATTATTATTATAATTAGTATTTTATTACAATCTGTATATGGTGTAGAAAATTCACGCATTTTGCGTTGGCACAATTCTTTCAATCTTCACTTGACGTTAAAAATTCAATGCAAGTATAATTTTTTGATTAATTATTTATAGTAATTGTAATTGTCAGGCCGGGATAGCCTGGTTTGCATCTCTTGGACTGCGAGTTCGAACCTACCTGGCGAAGATTCTGCGTGTGAGGTGTACGTTAAATCTGGGATGGTCACAAAGTTTTCCATGTGGAAATTATTACCACTGGGGATACTGAGTCAAAGGCGACCGTTCTCTGTTTCAAATCTAAATTACAACAATGCAGCGAAATTTGGCTTTAATGGTCAGCGAAATTTAGCTTTGACAGTAGAAAACCTACTCAAGGGTCTTTACTAACTGCACAGCATAGCCTGCAATGCCTCTTCTGGGATCGTAACTATATTGGCTGGATGCTAAACGGTTGGAAAAACGTGAATTGGTCAGATGAGTCTCGAGTTCAGTAAGTAAAACTTGATGGTAAGAATCGAGCATGGCACAGATCCTACGAAGCCATGACCCCAAGCTGTCTATAAGGCACTGTGCAAGTTGGTGATGGCTCCATAATAGTGTGGACTGTTTTTACATGGAAGGAACTGGGCCCTCTGGTTGAACTCTACCGATCTTTGACTTTAAATTGTTGTTTTCAAACACTTGGAGACTAGTTGCAGCCATTAAGCTATCCATATTAAATAATTTTTGACAAATTAAATGTAAGGGTCTTTTAACTTCATTAGCTTCAGAACCTGCAATTTTGTTCATGTATGAAAATTTAGAGCAAATATTGTTGCACTTTGTGTGTGTGCATGCTCAGTTTCTTTTTTTAATTATTATTTTCTCATTTATTTCTTAGCTGTTTATAACAATTAATCTTTTCAGAGTACCGAAAGTTCAGTAACTAATTAAACTTTATTTTTTTACTACGAAATTGAGATTAGTCTGTAAAATGTTAATAAAAAAATTCAAAAGTGGTATTAAGTTATTTATATTAACTGGGAACCAATTTGCAGGAAATGTCAGCTTCTTCGATTTAAAATATGAGAAAGAAAATACGTGTGTAATTTATGCGAGCGCATAATCATGCTATAGAAAGCTATACAATTTTTTTCCCGATCACTGATTAATTAATCAGCCAGTGTTTGTTACAACAGCATTCATAATTATTCTGGTATGTTTTGAATTCTCCCCAAGAAAATATGGGGTATTTGGGAAGGGATTGTGGAACTTGCGCTCACTTATTAAAAAGTGTCTTTTGCGCTCTTATTGTAGGTTTACTAGGGTTTAGTTATCTTTAACAGAAAAACTTGGCGTGCATCTAGAGGGGCTATTGAGAATGCACATTTCTCGCATTGATAAGAGAATTATTGCTGATTGAGGGTCTTTATCTTTGAAATAGTCACCCTTTCTTTTTTCTCACAGTAAAACTGATAAGTCCTCTCTAAGAATGCTAGGATGATTTTTAAAAGTTTATTTTAGATTAGATCCTCGGTGTGTTTGATTTTTTTCTCTCTCCGTTATTTGGATCTGATTTTAAATATGAATAGCAGTATTGAAGTTTTCGAAACATCAAAAGGAAAGCCATCAGCTGTATATAATGGATATCAATATCGGAAGTATCGCGCCTTGTAGCCTTGAAAATGTGATAACATGGCGAAAATTCCGTTGGTGTAAAGGGATGCTGGAAACAAATGGCAACTGTATTCTATCTGAAATGCAGCATTGTTGTCAGCCGGATGAAGCTCAAATCGATGTCAAGAAATATTTAGTAAAAATTAAAAAGAGAATTCAAGATTATCAAGCAATGCCTAAACATCCTCAACATTCAAATTTTTAATAATGAAAATAAAATAATTATTACATTTATAATTTTTCCTTTCGAACTATTTTATTTGTTTGGATGTTATACCATTCAAAACTATATATATATATATATATATATATATCATTTAATTACTACCCTGGCTGTAAAACAATCAAAAAGATTTTGAAATGATCTTCGATAGGCACGAAATATTATAAATGTATGCAAAATAGGCACTAAAAATTATAAATATATGAAATTTTAGAATACCAAACTTCTTTAATAATTGTTTGTAGATATAAAAGTATAAAAAATTGCTAATCTCTGTCATTTTCAATACATTGTTTTAGTAGGAGTGAAATTGTCTTAACATTTATTTAAATCAGATTCACTATGGAAAAGAAATTGAAGTAAAAAAAAATGTGCATGAGTGGATTACTTCGATCACAAGATTCTGCCGATTATTTTCCAGTTTTAAATTAATGAATGTGACATTTTTTGTTACTTAAAACATACTGACGAAATATGATAACTGAATTTTTAGGCTATGACAAGACTTAAGTTTTGGCTTCAAATTCAGGTTTCAGTGATACAACTATATAAATTAACAAAAACAAAAACCCTCAGTAAATAGGCTGATTAGCGTGTTCCACACAATTATTCTATAGGTTTTGTTTCCTTCGCAATTATATTTGTTTCGTTAAGAACATTAATTTGCTGTTGCTTACTTTAAGTAAAAGGAGTAATGTAAAATGGCAGAAATAAGGAAAGTCTATCATATTTGAATCATATAATTTTTAATGAAAGCTTACAAAAAATTAATTACAATAAAGCAGAAGTAGTAAATTTTTTGTAGTTTATTTGCTTTAAAAATGAAATAAACTTTCGGATAAATACACTTTAAAGTAAAATAAAACATAGCCTATTAACAATTTTCATCGGTTCAATTAAAGAAAATGGTTCTTCAAATTACATCACTAATTTCTTTAAGGTGAATAATTCAAAATAGGTTTTGATTTTCCAAGTTCTTTGAGCATATAAAATCTGAACTCAAGTTTGATATTCCATAAACTGTATCATTTCTTTCTTTTCTTTTCTTTTTTTTATGTGCTCCGCCATTTAAAAGCAACTTCGCTTTCGATTCTGTTAGTACTCTTTAACAGAATATGGATCGAACAGAAGTATCCTTCACAATGGCGAGACGCTATTGTGATCCCGATTCTAAAACCTGGCAAAGAATCTTCTAACCCTTTGAACTATCGACCAATTTGCATTTGCCAGCTGACCAGCTGCATTTGCAAGACTTTTGAACGAATGGTTAATGCCCGGCTCATATATGAATTGGAGAAACAAGGATGCATCTCCCCGTTGCAGAGTGGTTTCCGTCGAGGTCGGTCTACTTTTGACAACCACGTTTTACTAGAAACGCAAATTCGCAACGCATTTGTAAGGAGAAACCACCTTGTCTCCATATTTTTTGATATTGAGAAGGCATATGACCGTACATGGCGGCACGGTATACTTTCAACACTTTTTACTCATGGTTTTAGGGGTAACTTACCCATATTTTTACAAAACTTTTTGACACAACGAACCTTTCGTGTTCAAATTTTTAATGTGTATTCTAATCATTTTATTCAAGCTGAGGGAGTTCCTCAAGGAAGTGTACTCAGTGTCACCCTTTTTATAATTCATCTTAGCCAAATTTTAACTCATTTGCCTTCATCTATACAGGCTAGTCTTTATGTTGATGACCTTCAAATATCATGCGAAAGAAGCAGTATGAATCTTATCGAGCGCCAATTACAGAATGCCGTGAATAAAAGGGTAACTTGGTGCAAAAACAATGGACAAAGTATCTCGCCGGAGAAAAGTCGATGTGTGCACTTTTGCCGAAAAAGGAACATTCACTTGGATCCGAATATTAACATTGGAAATATACCGATTCCTGTAGTAAATGAAATACGGTTTTTGGGAGTTATCTTCGATCGTAAGTTGACTTTCCTTCCGCATATCTTACACCTGCGGAAGAAGTGTGAGAAGTCCTTAAATATTTTGAAGGTACTCTCCACAACATCTTGGGGCGCCGATCGAACCTCCCTACTGCGCGTTTATGAGACAATAATTCTTTCCCGAATCGATTATGGGTCTGTGGTGTATGGCTCTGCCCGCACTACTGTCTTACGGCGACTAGATACTGTTCATCACTCTGCTTTACGAATCTGTTCTGGTGCATTTCGTACCTCTCCAGTTGAGAGTCTACATGTTATCTGTCACGAAATGCCCTTAAATTTAAGGCGTAGCAAATTGACCGCCTCATATTACTTCCGAATTATGTCATTGTCAAAGCACCCTTTGCATCAAATTACGCTTTCACCTGCTCTTCGTAGATTATATGATGCCCGTCCATTTCATGTCCGTCCATTCAACGAAAGAGTTAAATTTATTCTTCATGACTCGGACCTTGATAATATTACTATTAAAACAGCTGATTTGTTTTCCATTCCACCTTGGGATGAACCGCAGTTTTGTTTTCTAAATCCCTTTTCAGGATTTGATAAATTTTCAACCGACCGTTTTCCGACTGTTTCCAACAGTTGTTTCTACAGCATCGCTATCAATATTCTGTATTTACACCAATTTTCACGGATGGTTTGAAATCAGATGGCCATGTGGGTTGTGGCATCATATTTCCATCTGATTCATCAAGCCACCGTCAACATAATTGTTGCTCAGTGTTTACTGCTGAGTTAGTGGCGATTTTCTGTGCTGTCCAGAAAATTTCTCCTTCTACTCAGCGTAAATTTATTATTTACACTGATAGCATGAGTGCTATGGAGACACTAACTCACTATCACAGTAAGATGCACCCAATTGCTATTAGAATTTTATTTACATTGCGCCTTTTACAAATCGAGGGATTTGAGATAATTTTTTGTTGGGTGCCTAGTCATGTAGGCATTACTGGAAATGAAATGGCGGATTTAAAGGCAAAATCAGCAACAACTTTTTTGTCTCAGGGACTTCCTTATTGTGATGCTAAGATGTCCTTGGACAAATATATTTTTTCTTCTTGGCAACTGACATGGGATCTGCGAACAGAAAATAAACTGCATTCCGTCAAACCAACTATTGAAATGTGGCCTGTTCACCCTATACGTGAAGTAGACGTTCAACTGACTCGCTTGCGTATAGGACATACACGATTTTCCCACAGACATCTTCTTTTTAGAGAATCTGTGCCAAAATGTCTCATATGTCACGTGGATTTTACCGTTAAGCACATTTTAATTGAATGTCCTGATTTTAATTCCCAGCGTGTTCATTTTTTTCATTCAACTTCATTGAACTTGCAGGACCTCGTGGGTGAAAAACACCACCATTACATTTTTAACTTTTTAAAGGATATTAGATTTTATACTTATATATAGTTCACTTACTAAGTGTCTCTTCTGTTATCAATGGTACTTAAGCATTGATTTCGTATTTTTTAATTTTTTAATTATTGTTTTACTATTATCTAAACTGGAGTTGTAAATTCTAAAGCATTGCCGTTTTAAATACGATGTTATTGCAGTCTATCATATTTTATACGCATTCTTTTAACTCCCAAATTTAACTTTTATATTTCACCATTGGATTGGCGCAGCATGGCCAATTGTGTAGCTATTGCGCCAAAAAAACATCACAAATCAATCAAAATCAAAATCTATTCTTTTTTTTATGTCCTTTTGTTCTTCAAGAAATAAAAGCGTACAGTCTTAGTTATCATATTGTTTGGTGTTTTTTTATATTAATTATTATAATTTTGCTTGAGTGTTTTCCAATTCCAATTAATGATAATGATTTTAAATGCTTTCTGAGAGCTACGAGAGACTTTTTGATCTGAACATCAAATTTAAAAAATAATTTTAATTCCAATTCAAACCTCTTTTGGAGGACCCCCCCCCTAAAAAAGAAAAACCTAACCTTATCTTTAAAGTATGTGAATAATATTATACTTTAATAAGTACTAAACTGTGGTCAATAAATTTTATTCTCAAAAGATATGACATGTTTTCTTACTTAATTTCAAACGGTTTAAATTCTTTGCTAAAGCACATAGCATATTTATTAACTTTAAATAATTTAAAAAATAAAATGGTATTCTATTAATTAAAATGCTTACAAATTATTTCCAAATTAACACCTTCAACATCCATAAAGAATTGCATTACGTTAATACTTGGGAATATGTGATTTTGCTCATGTGACAAAAGAACTGGCTTTTTGAGTTGATCAGCAAAGATTTATGGAATATTCACTTATAAAGTTAATTCCTTTCTTAGTTCAGGTATAATCCTAATAAAAATCAATCGAATCCGTTGGTACCATGCAGTATACTTTTGTAGAAAATGAGTACAACTAAAGAACTTCTAAAAATGGCAATACGTGACATATGAACAGAAAATTGCGATTGATGATGAATTTCTTGCACGAAGAATTTTTTTGCACTTTTCCGAACGTGACAATTTTGAAAAACAATGTTTCTATCAAGATGAAAGAAACATTCGTTCCTCAAAACAACATTTTTCAGAAAAGAAAGTTTTGATTTTGCCTAAAAAAGAACTTATTTGTTTGATTTTAGATGCCGATTTTCTATGCTGAATGAAAGTTACTTATTAAAGTTGAAATATTCTCTACACTGTCAATTTTAGAATGTTAAGCTCTTGTTGAGTGTTCCTTGTCTAGAAAAATATTAAACTAAAAAATAGAGCAACATGTCAATTTTTTCCTTCACATATATGATACTTCATTGTCACTATTTCTCTCCGGTTGAAGTAAGCATCCTACAATTTTTAATCTCTAAATTACACAGCTTATTAATATAT
>JAOUZG010037683.1:86297-129004 GCA_026289955.1 Argiope argentata
TATATATATATATAATTCTTTTAGAAACTGCACAGATTTCAATTTAAAATTTTTTTCACTTGCTGGCTATTCCAGTAAGTCTCTGAGACGTCTGTGTAGTACTGTGAAATTAGTTTTATCTTGCGGCATAATATTTAAATATTTATTAGTTTAATTTCAATTTTGGTTAAGATAACGGTCCAATCTATATGAATTTATGCTTTTGGCTAGAAATTCAGAGGTAAAAAAAAACACGAATTAAATATAAAGTAATATATTTTATTTATAGCTTTCTTTCGTGCATATATTTAAGACAAATTGAAAACTAGTAATAAATGATTGGCAACGCTTTCAAGAAAATAGGCAGAATTTTGCTATTGCATTACCTCAGAATAAAACTTTAGCTCATGATACTGTATCTAAAAAGCAAGCATTTTAATGTAGTGCATATAGATGTTGCATTTACATGTCGATTGCTGCTACACTGGATTATATATAGTTAAATCTGACATTAGGTAAGCTAGAAAATAAAGTAATATATTTCAGATTCAAGGAATTTCAGTAATTATCAACATCATTTTATCGAAAATATGTTTTCCCCCCTGAGAATTAAAAAGCAGCATTTTTTAAGATTATTAATATGATTCGTATAATTTAGTTTAGCCACAGCGCTTATTTTTTTTAAAAAAAAGTAAATTATTTGAACCGCTTTAACTTAAAAAATATATTAGCTGATATTAATTATCAGTTTGTGGAATATATATACATACATACATATTGAAAGATCTAAACATTATTGATATCCATTTAAAATTTGAATTTAAAGCACTTTCTAAGCATTTTTTACTCATGTTTAAAAAGTTAAACTGTAAGAGAGAGATAAAGATTAAATTCTAATAATTAAATTTTACTTCCCTTTATTAGATTAAATTTATATCATGCACAACAAAATTATAATTTTCATCTTCTGTGTGGGAAAATTATTAACGTGTTCTTTTATAATAAATATATTTTTAAAGCAAATTTCTCACACTTTATTTATAATTTCCAACTCCCGTCAGAAAAGTGATAAGGGTCATCAACATTTTTCTTACGGAAGTTTCGTTCAGAGACAAGTAGTATCTTTCTCACTCTCATGGTGATGGATTACCTTTTAACGTGCATTGTAAAATCGCCAAATCTTACATGCAAAGATATAAGCTATAATGTGGTTAACTTTTTAAGGCTCAAATCAATTCGTTACTATCATGATTAACCTAAATGCGAGTTCACAAAGGTTTTACTATTTATTGTTTCATAATTTATTTTACCGCCAGTTCCCAAATTTCTCAATGCTTTGCTGCAATATGCTCCATTTCATAGAATGTGGCATATAAATTGTCATAGCTATTTAATACCTGAATTTGGATTAAATCGATCCACAATGCTGTCTTGTTAATGAACTTTTGAAAAAGAGAAATGATGATGGTTATGAGATACGAGAAAGAAATATATAAAATTTAGAAATTTAATTTAAAATAAATAAAGATTAGTAGCTCAATTTTGTTGTAGAAAATAGGGCCATCTTAAAAAAAGGTGCCCAGTCTTCAATTAAACTAATTTTTCATCGACCTTTATACTGTATGAAAAAAATCTACTTATTGGTAGGTTCTGTTAGTATAACTTCATTCTAACTCTCAGAAATCATTAACTATCCTTAACCCCCAAAATAAATTTTGATTTAGACAATTTCATACTTGTCACCTTTAGCCGACTATCTTCAACTCGATAAATCCCTCCGGTGAACGACTAATTGTCATCGATTCTGGAACCTTCAGCATGGTCGATCAAAATATACATATTTGTTGAGATCAACCATATGTGACCCGAGATTTTATTTTCTCCATCACGACAAATTTTGTTTTTTATTGCATAGAGTCAGAATCGTCATCTTTCGATTTCTCGTTCAGATCACTTTATTTTTCTTCTTCAAATCCTTATTAATAACCAGCTTTCACTCCTGAAAATTATTTTACACCTAGATCATATGGTAAAGTTCTAAAAATATGAAATAGTAATTTGACGTAAAATAATAAACATTATTAGCGGGCCAGAGCACTGCCATATTTTTAGACTTAATATCATTTCTTATTATACAATAAATTATTCAAAACACATAAAAAAGGCTGGTTTGTCTCACATTAAATACCTGTTCCTAACTATCCCAAGTAGAAAATTTTAAGAGAAATTAAAAACCTTATCCTTTTTCTGAGGTCGAAACATGTAAAAATTAAAATTAAATTTTTCTTGTCACCATTATTTTCTACAGTTTCTAGAAATGTATAACTTTGCAATTTATTTTGAAAATAACCAATGTAAGAAATAAATAGCAACATGAAGTTTTTACTGTTTTAGATTTTATTCAGAAAATGTTAAAAAATGTTTGAAATTGTGGGTGGAAATTAAGATTCTAATAACACTGCCCTATGACCAGATCGGAGTTGAAAAGGAATTTTCTTTAAATAAAAATATTGAGGATGAAAAAACCTTAAAGATGGAAAAACATATGCTGCAACACGATTGATTTTTCATGAGGAGAAAAGATGCGGTGGAATTGACAATTTTTAAATCTCTAAAGGGATTGTATTATATGCAAAAAATAACTATTATAAATATGTCGAAAGCATAAACAAATGTTTATTGTTATTTCAAAATGATTAAAAGAATAAGAAATGGAAAAGCGTTTCCAAAGAATTAAATGATTTAACCCTTTGCAGTCCGAAAAATAATTAGGTGCAAAATTATTCACCTAATACAAAGATTTGTTTATCGCTAGGAAAATGAATATATATAATTCTTTTAAGTCGAATTTCTTTGAAAAATTAATCTACATCTCTTAACCATTATGTAGGCGTTTTTAACAATTAAATTTGAAAAATAAATAAATTAAACGTCAAAATGATGCACAGTCTTGAATGTCGAGTCACATTCGACATCAGACCTCAAAGGGTTAAAATTAATGGGAGGTGGGGGGATAGAAGATATTCTTTCTGTACTACAAAAGTCTGCGAACAAACTACTTGAAAAAGCAAAGAATAACAGATTTTCATTTCATAGCAGAGTCAATTAGTTTTAGGATTACTAGATTTAACATAATAACTTAAAATGTACGTTTAAAATATTTTAATCCCAATATTTTAATTGTAAATAAAAGTATGCTGATTTGCGTCTGTCTTTTGCATCTCTCACTTCATTCTTCACTGGTCATAATAAATGTCATTCAAGTTTTATCAGAAACGTGTTTTTATGTGATAAAGTTTGCAGTATTCTTTTTTGATAATTAATATAGTTTATATTTAATTAAGTTTCTAATACCTTCATTTTCACATATTTTTAGTTTGAGAATTGAAAGAATTAATTTTAAAGTTGACAGAAAAAAATTTTTAGGTAAAAATTGCCGTTGCAAACATTCCTAAAAATTTATATATAAGAGAAAACAATTTAAAATGTGCAAAAAAAAAAAAACCCCTATTTAGCGACCAACAACAAACCTGACATATCACAGATGTTCCAGTAGCTGTACAGATTTTTATAAATTGCATGGAAGAATTTAATGGGGAAAATATTAAAAATAAAAGTTCATAATTCTCAAAATACAATTCAATCATTCGTCAAAAAGGTGGAGAGGGTCCGTTTTGGAACAATGCTTTATCAAAAACTGTCGAATAGATCTAAAAATTAAATTAATGTATGTTTGAAGACCAGTTTCTTTTGAAGTAAATACAATGTAACAATCACACAGTAAGGGCCGGATTAACTTTAAGCCCTTAAACAGTACGTTTCGGATACTCTCTTATCTCCTCTCTAGCACATCAAGATAGCTTTTATTTATTAATATTGAATTTCTATATAGAGAAGGTTGAGGTAAGTTGATTATGTTAACAGTTGACTATTTTTAATAAATCCAGTTTTTGAGGTAAATTGTTTTTCTATGTATTATTATTAAAAAGGATTTCTATTGTATTGTATTTAGAATTTTTTTTTAACCCTACAGCTGCGTATTCCACGATTTCCACTGGTCGGCAGTTAATTCATTTTCTGTTGTGTTCGCATTTTTTGCAGTTCGGAGAGTTTATTTTTACGATTACAGATTTTAATTATTTTATTTTATTACCGCGTAACATATAGTATAAATTCACTTTCTTTGAAAAATATTTGAATTTATTTGCAAACATCGCATCTAAATAGTGATTTTAATGATTTATGCAGCCAAAGGGTTAATACAATCAGTATTATTTTACTATTTAAAGAAACGAAGTATCACTTCGCTCCGGTACTAGAGCTAAATCATTTTGACCTTGATGAGAGAACTGTTGCAAAGAACTGTATATTTAATCTATGTGTTTTAATACATGGTTAGAGATGCGATTCCTATAAAGATTTGCCGAATGCCTAGGTCTTGTGAGCGTTGAATCGGTTGGGACCAAAATCTTTTCCTGCTAGTGGGATAGATGTCATGTATCCTTGTTGTTTAATTATGGTTCAAAATTGCAAGATCCATCCCAAAATGGGTGATTAATCTTATTAATTCATAAACTAAATTATTAGGATTTTGGATTTTGTAGCATTTGAGCTTCTTAAATCGCTACATACGGGGTCGGTGCAGGTGTAAAAAATGTAACACGTCAAATCTATGTGTTTTAATATATGTTTAGTTTAGTTACATTTACATCGCAATTTGAAGCGATAAATTGGGTATTTTGGACGGACCTTAGTGAAATGTTTTAGTGTATGACCCTTACAATAGAAATAAAAAGCAATTTCGCATTTGAGATCAAATCGATCAAAGGAAAAATATATTATTGTTAAGCGTATATTCAATTATTTTCACCACAAGACGAAATTAGGTATCAAACAAGCCTTATTGTGTTTGAATATGAAAAAGATCCGATTTGATTGATCGAGAAAAGTATTCTATTGTAAATCTTTGTTAAAATATTTTGAATTTGATGTTACCTTTTATTATTATTGTTAACACATTAAAGGCGGAGACCCTGACGAAAGTATGCTAGGTAATGCGGCGACCGCCCCGCCTCGTTTTTCGTTCTAGAGCGGGCGATATTTTGTGCAATCATAAAAAAAAATTTAGACTTAAATAAGTTTATTTAAACTCTATAAATATAAAAAATATTAAAAAAAAGAACTAAACAATAATTACAATGTAGCGCAATGTAGCTGCAAACCGTACTAATACGACTCCCGCCTTTAAGTTACAGCAGAGATGAATCTTATTACTACGACTCCCGTTTTTAAGATACAGTCAAGATAAATCGTAGTACTACGACGCCCACCTTTACGCTACAGCAGAGATGCATCGTATTACTACGACTTCTGCCTTTAATGTGTGAGTGTATTTTTGAAGTAAGAATAATGCAGAAGTGCAGATATCAAGCAATAATTAATCTAATAAGCGTAGAAAAACGCACAATAATCCTTTCTTCCATTTGTACATTCAAGTGAATCAGTTTCAAGTAATAGTAATAATATAAAACTTCAGTAAAAATTTTGTAAGAAAAATATTTTCGTCATAACTTATTTAGCAATATTCAAATAAATATAATAAAAAACAAAAATAAAGCTTTTAATAAATGTTAAAGATTACTACTCATCTGGACCAATTATTCTGCATATCTTCCCGCCAGATTTTTTAAAATTCCGTATGTTCCTAACGGATGCTAAGAGCTACTTTTGGAGGAATACAAGTTGATGTCGTTTGGAACAGAATCTCAAATTTAGAGCTTTACCGTGCCTATAAGGAACCTGACATCGGGATATACATAAAAATCCAAAGGATTGAATGTGTTCGTCACATTATTAGAATGAATAGGGAGCGTAACAAAGCTGAAAATATTCCTCACTAAGCCACTGCAACAAGAACTAGGGACTGACCCAACCTCATGGGTTGATTGCCTTCGGCACTTTGAGTGATTAAATGGAAGACCATGGACAAGAAAAGAGAGGCATGGAAGAAAATGCTACTGAGGAAGGAAGGATGTCCGAAATGAAATTTTCATTTTTGATTTCAACTTCGAAATCACGATTTTCGTCCATTAGTTTTGTGACTTAGTTTTATCTTTATAATTCGTATCTTTTGTGTAAAATAGCATCGGATAATATTTGTACATTCAGACGAAGGTGCTTGCTCAAATACTCCCCCTCCTACTCCCCCTTCTCTGCTGTTTTTGTCTATCCTTTCAATGCGAGTATTCCGAATCATATAGGATTCGTACTGTAATAAGTTGAGTAAGTTGACTTGGAGGGCGAGAATTAGTATAGACCATAGAAGTTTGAATCGCAAGGACAACTTGTATTTTCCGGTCTAATTCCGGTAAATGTTTTTGTTGAATATATACTTAAATTATTGTATTGAAGTTTTCTATTTAAATGCTTTGAAAGAGCATATGTGAAGTGTTGCCATTGAATATTCGGAAAGAGACCGATTACTCGTTTAAAATCTACAAAGCTTCAAAAAATTCATTTAGCCAAAAGAAAATTGAGTAATTGCCCTCTTAAATTATCTAAAATTTATATGTAATCGTTTGTAGTTACCTGGGTTTTACTTTTCGATATCTTTAATCTGGATATTGTAGATTGATGTACATAAATTGCCTAATAACAAGTAGCGTTACCTTTGAAAAACTATCGGCTTTTAATTGTAAAGGTATTTGAATCTAATCGAAAACATTGGCCCTAAATGACCATCAAAAATAGTTCAATGTTTGTTGGTAGATTGCATAGATGTTTTATTTCTGTGAGATAAAAAAATCTATTATTTAAAAAATATCTTAAATAAAATTACTTGAATACCAAGCAACCCAATGAATTTTATTTTAATCAACGTCAAGGCATGACGGAGTCAAGGTCATTCAAACTTTTGGAACGACGCAAAATACGGAATGGAACGGCTAAATTTGAGTCTATGTCATCTCTGATACCACAAGATGATTCAACATATTCTTTCAACATTTCATATTTAGCCATGGCGACATCATCCGGATAGTTGCACTTCAAATCTGTTGGTTCAGGGCGGTCCAGCTCTCGTAATTCCTGAGCGTTCTCAGAGTGTGTTTTGGCAGCTCTTCGACGTTTCTTCAGACGACTCTCCTTGGCCTTCTTCTGAAAATAGGGTTTCACATATCTTTGGTAACACCTATATGAAAAATGAGATATCTTGTAGTATTTTGAGAACAGGATCTGATAAAAATATTTATATGCTTAGTAGGGTATAAGAATATACGAAATTTGTTTAAAAGCATTATTAAAAGAAAACAAATAGATTTGAAATTTTCTTTATTGTATTCAATAAAGTATCTAAGTTTTATAGAATATATAAAACATTTCAACAACCGAATATCGAATCGATAAGATTTTCAATCAATCAGGTTCTACCAAATATTGGAGATTCAACGCATCGTCATAAATCTGTTGGGGCATTCATAAATTGTAGTCTTAAATGTAGATACATGTGTGACAGATTGAAATCCGATATGCCACGCAACAACTTATACCATTTTTACGATGAAATCATATTGACACAAGAATGCCATTATCAGAGACCTGATATTCAGCGTTCACTTTGTTTACATGACAAAAACTTTAATGTTTCCTTTATTGAATAAAAATTGAGCAACACTAAAGATTGGTAGTTTGTTCATAAGGATTTTTGAAAGTTAACCTTTCCGGACATTTTATGATTAGGAATTTTAATTGTAGTCGATAAAAGCTCTTCATAATAATGCGAAACGCCAAGTTAAACTGTACTGAATATGATTTTGTTTAAGGTATCATGTAAATAATACGACCAGGGATGTTAATTCGGCTATTTGGCAGTTTAAGCTTTAGTTTTAACTATTATTTAAAAAAAGGGGGGGGAGGGGAGGGTTTTACTAACTTTAAAAGAAAACAAGAAGTGGTTACAGCAACAAACAGAGCTGATTTAGTCTAAATACCTTTCCTGTCGTTGAAGAACCCGCTTATCACTGCTTTCCATAGAGGTCCCACAATTTTTGAGTGGAAGAAACATAATAAAAGAATGTACCTAATATAATTTCAGTATTTTCAGTAATGTGTGGTGGACTTTCTCAAAACATTCATATTTCCTGCTTAAATCTCAAGAGATTTCCTAAATTATTTGTTGAGTAATAGGGCCATTAGTGCTTCTAGTAAATACATTCTGTTATTCTCTCAATCTGGTAGGATTTATTTTGTTTAAATCCATATTATGCGTTATTTCATAATGCTTTTGGAGTCTTTTTAACTTGATTAAAATAAAGAGGGGGAGGGTACGAAGATCATAAACAATTAATCCACTTTACATGTTTAATTATCATTTTTCTATGCTCATAAAAAATTTCAAGTTGAAATTCGAATATTTCTTTACAGCCAGATTATTAAATAGGCAAAGCGGAAAACTGTCCAGGTCTCGGCAACTATAAGGGACTATAGGCTTTAATTGTTTTTGTGATAATTTCAGAAGAATTTTGAGCCTTTATTTGATTTATAAGAGCTATGTACTAGAATATATGGATCATATTGAAATTACAATCGGCGGAATTAAAACCTGTGGCGATAGCAGGGGGCTAGGGGGCAATTCCCCCCTGTCGGTAGCCTCTTGCCCCCCCTCCCCCGTCGGCGAGATACTTAAAGTTTAGTCGGCAAAAATGTTCACCATTTCAGGATGGTTGTAGAGAGCTGCGCATTATCAAATATGATTATTTAAAAACCTTCTTGAAATTAATAAATCGTAAACAATCGAAATATTCAAGTAATGATTAAATTGTTTAGATTATATTTGGCAAAATGTTCGATATCTTGGTGAATCAATAATATGCCGTATTTTCATAGACAATTTTTGATAGACCTAAAAATTGAAAACAATGGATGTCGAAGACATATGTTAAGCAGTTTTTCAGACATCTGATTCAAATGTCGCTCATTCAGCTTATAATTTGTACTACTTTTGATAATATAACTGACAAAGGTCATAGGCTAATTTATTGACAATTTTTGATCAATCGACTATAAACTCAATGCGATTAATGTCGAAGAAGTCTGCAGATTTCCGACATTTAATTAAATAGTCGTTCATTATAATTTGCACTTATTTTGGCAATATATCCGACAAGTGAATGAAAAATCGTATCATATCGCATAACAATTTTTTTTTTTACAAATGAACAATGAAAGGAAGGACCAGTACCTGAATGGAAAAAAAATCTAAATAATACTTGATTTTCTTTAATTAAATGTAAAATTAATTATTTTGAGTTATTTTGAACCCAAATGAGAGATATTGTGCTTGCCCCCCTGTCGGATTTGTCTTGCCTCCCCATCGGCAAATTCCTGCCGCCGCTTATGAATGTCTGATCTAATTTTGGATGCTTTCTTGAGTACCAGTGCACAGTGGCGGATTTGGCGTTTCAGATGTTCGAGGCGCAATTCAATTTGAGCCCCCCCCTCTCCTCCAGTAATATTTATAGCATGCACTCTTTATACATAATTTTCACTCTGGTAAGCTTTGAACCAGATTTTTTTTGTGTTAAAAAAAGGAGGGTGAGAATTAGGCAAATAAAATTAAAAATTAAAATCAATTTTTCCATACTGGACGGTATTTAAAATAATGATAAAGTTCAGGGTGTGTTTAAAAAAAACGCGCTATTTTGTACCATAGTTACGCAATATTTGTCAAAGATACATGTCTGAAACTTTATTATACACCAAATCATTTACTATAGAATGGAGCTAATTTTCTCTATTGCTATTAAAAGCTCGGTTATGTTTTAAAACGTTATTAAAGCTCCGAATTTTAATAAATTTACGTTTTTCCCACTTTCTGAACAGTCATTTTCTTACTATTTCCAACTAATTAAACCGTTCTAATAAACAAACAATGCTAATGCTTTTTATTTAAAAACTGAGAAAATGGGTAGATTAATTTGCATTTAATTATTTAATTTTGTTTCAAATTAAATTTCTTAAAAATAAAATAAATAAAAAGGAAAATAATAAAGAAAAGAAAAATACGTCTTTGGGTGGTTTAGCGAATAGCGCTAGGCCCCAACTCCCAATGTCATGGTTAGTAGCCGAGTAACATATCCGTTGGGCCAAAAGTGCACTTCGCTCCGAGGGATGTTATCTGGCTTATATTACAATTACCACACGTCAACTAATATTGATACTATTATTTATTAAACATTAGAAATATATTAAACTGTAATAATAACAATGACAGTTTCTTCTTTTCATATATTAAAAACAAATTAAATAGGAACCTTTCTGGCTTTAGCTTTAGCAAATTTATCAAGTAGAGTTTCATACTCTAACAAATTGACTACATCATTTTCGATGAACGTCATGGACAAGTAACTTAAATTTAATTGTGATAAAGAATTCCTTAAATAATTTTTTACTCTTTTAAGCACCGAAAATGAGCGTTCACCACTTGCATTACAAATGGGAATAGTTAAAAATATTTTTAGAATTGTCTCTACATTAGGAAATGTTGACTACAGTCCTCCGATTATTAATTTGTACATATCAGTAGGATTTGTAATTTTTTCTTCTTTTATGAAGGCAATAAAATGTACAAGTTCATCTTTAAAATTTCTTGTCACAATATCATTTTCATATTTTGCTCATACGTTATCCACGCAGCCATTAAATTTGACATCGGACATATTAAAATAAAAAAAAATTCCAAAATCCAATAAAACTTCACTGTAAATCGAATTCCTTCGCGATAGATCTGCAATTAATACATCACAAATAACCTTGTGTACATTAATAACAAAATTTTCTTTTGAACTAAAATTTGTTTCGTTTAATGTTGTTTCATCAAATTGCAGTTTTCTTTTTCTTATCTGTGTTTCCCGATAGTTCCGGTTTTTGGTCAATGCATTGGCGCCGATCTCAATATCTTCGAAGTTGGTCCGGACAATCTTAATAAAATCGGATAGCGATTATTCCTGTAATATATTTGTTCTTATTCCTGTAACAGATTTCTTGTAAGCAGTAAATTATACTGTGTATCTTGCAATGATTTTCTTGTACTATTTATTCTTTGCATTAATTTATCCCATAAAACAGTTAATAAAGCTGTTTCATAATATTCGAAACATTCAGCTAATTTTTTTTGCCTCCAATTTGCTTACAGGTTTTTCAGTATCCGACGTGCTAATTTTGGTTAGAATATTTTGGTTCTTTTTTATTTTGATAATTACTTTTTAATGCAGAAACTTCGTCTGCTCTTGATGACCACCTAGTATCACTTATTTTTTTAAAATTTGGTGATTGTTTTTCTAAACTGTTACTAAGCATATTAACATCGTCGAGTAGATGCCGAGAAATATAAATATAAATTCTGAATAAAATCAAAATATTTTAATGCACCAGAACATGATTCTGCTGCACAATTTCCTATTAAATTTAATGTATGGCTTACGCATGGTACGAAAACGGCTGTATTTATGTCCTGTTTTAGTCTTGCTTGAAGTCTACTGTATTTCCCTGCCATATTTGCCGTGTTATCGTAGGTTTGGCCCCTACAATTTTTAATATCTATAGACAAATCTTTTAAAAACTCAAGAATTATTTTTCTAAATATTCAGAATTATGGTTTTGAATATTAATAAAGCCGAAAACTCTTTCTTTTATGTCCCCATTTTTACTTACAAATCTCAAAATACAAGTAAGCTGGTCTACGTGAGATATATCCAGAGTAGAGTCCACAATTATTGAATAATAAATTGCTTCTTGAAGTTCAGCTATTAGATGTTTCTTAACTTCATCACCCATTAAACTTATGAATTCGTCACATATCGTGTGAGATAAATAATTGACATTTCCACTCCCTGGATTGCTAAATTTTTCCAAATGCAATTTTAGAAAACTGTCAAATTCTGCCAAATAATCAATGCAACTCAAGAAATTTCCTTTTCGATTGGAAGTTGTATCTTCTCTGTGGCCACGAAATGCTATTCCTAAACTCGCCAACAATATTACTGTTGCAATGACTCGCTGTAAAACAGCTCGCCAATAATTTTGTTCCGTGTCAACCTGCTGCTCTAAACGAGTATTTATACGTCCAGAAATAGACAAGCGTTTTTGTAGAGTCACCATAGATTTGATATGGTTCTGTGAAGTTTCGTGACCACTTAAGTCTCTTGCTAAATTTTTCCAATCACTAAATCCGGTTGAAAATTTCGTGTACGCATTAGAAAACATTTTACAAATATAACAATAAATGCACTTACTTGTAGCTAAATATACTAACCATTGGTGAAATTCTTTTGTGCCATTTGCTTTAATACAATAAAAATTCGTTTCGGAAACATTCCTATAATAGATTCGATTTCTATCTCCGTATTTTACTTTAATACTTGTAATATTCCCAATATTACAAAGCTTATTTATCAAATAATGTTCAATCATTTTATCTGATAAGTTTGGTGGCCACAATGCAATGTCACTGGGAAACAAATACTTGTCTTTATGTTTACCACAGTCAGAATCAGCTATTTTATTTTGCTATATAAAATTACAAATTGTTGATTCTTATGTTCCATTCTTAGATCGCTCATTAATTTCTTCGAATTCACATTCTGCTTCGGCTAGCTCATCGGTTTTTTCTTGTGCATATCCCGTTTTAGTTTGTTCGTCTGTCTTTTTAGGCTTGCATTTTATTTCCTTTCGCTCCCCAATTTCTTCGAATTCATTTTCAACTTCAGCTTTCTCAGGGATTTTTTCTTGTGCACATTTCATTTCAGTACACTCATCAACCTTTTCAAATTCACATTGTATTTCAACTCGCTTATTAATTTGTTTCAATTTATATTCCACTTCTGATTGCGCATCGTTTTTTTCATGTGCATATTCAATTTCAATTTGCTCATTGGTTCTTTTAGGTACAAATGCAGCATCTGGTTGCTTAACTGCTCTTTCTGGCTCGTTTTCCATTTTAGCTCGTTTTTCAAACGTTATAATGAATTTATTGAGTTAATTTTGATATCGTTCAACATATTCTTCTTTTACTTTTTTCGTTTCGAAGCACCCGATTCAAACTTTCTTTTCGGTGGCATGGCTAATACATTTTTAAAAAAATTAGTCGCATAAAAAATATTAGCTGGACTTAATACCCGTTCCTTTGCTTCCACCGATGACGATAGCAAACCTCTGAGGAGGGGAAAGGTCATGTGGTACCAAAGGGGGGGACCAAGAGAGGGTCGAAGAGGAAGTGAACGAGACAGAAAATACTTGATCCATTTTCATGTTTTTTTTTATTGTTACTATTTTAATCCTTTCATGTAAATAATATGATAATCTAGAATTGGATTGTTTCCTGTAATCATTTCTACACAATCATCCCCATTGAAATATTTATATATCCGGTGTAGAAATGATTACAGGAAATAATAAAAGCATATTTCATTATACATATTATTATTTTAGAGCTAAATTTTGAGGCCCCTTAATTTATTAGCTCGAGGCCCGAGGCGCGCGCCTCATGCGCCTGTTCGGAAATCCGCCACTGCCAGTGCAACTGCACTTCTACTCAGTCTGATATAATAACAGAGGTGAGGGGAACCCTGAGAAAGTTTGCTTTTAAAAAAGCGAATTGGATTTGGCCAAAGGGCCGCGTGAGATGAATTTTATAGGATGGTGCTTAAGCGTGAGCAGATGATTATGCGGCAGGTAAAAAGAAAATCGGCATGTACGAGTAAAAGAGATTATTAAGGCGGCTTGAGAGGAAAAATGTCTGATAATTTTCAGAACATTATGTTCAGGATTTTCTCATGTTCCCAAGTTAGCTTGCAGATAATTTTTGTCTCTCTTCCCCCTCTCCTCCCCTCCCCTCCTCAATAATAATAATAATAATGAAGGGTGTAGCTATAAAAAACAGTTAAACATTGTGAAGGTAGGAAAAATCTATTAGATTGGTTTAATTTAGCCCCTTTACCTACTTTTTGGAGCTTCGTAATGATTCCAAAACACCTCACTATATTATTGCTATAATATATTTGCTATACTATACGTTATTGCTATATTTCCTTAAAACAGTAGTGTTTGGAATATTAAACAAAGTCGCAAAAATATCATATCTTTATACTAATAAGCCTGTTTGAGTTTTGAGAGTAGGATTTGAAATTTTGATCCAGATGACGAGAAAAAGGTACCTTGAAATGATACCCGATTCTCCTACAGAACTCATTAAACGGATAAGAATTTGTAATTTTCGCTGTGGATAGAAAGGGATTGCTCTGCGGTCACACTCAATACTCATTTTAGAACTCTATATTCCTTTTTTTTTTCATTTTGTCATGCTCATTAAACGAATGTGAACATAGTTTTGAAGGATTCGGTGTATCTTCATATACAACTCATACTTAAAGTTTGCGATTACAGTGAAACTTCACGTATAAAAAGAATTCGAGATACAAATTTAAAAGCAATTTTAATCTAAATAGTGAAAAAACAAACAAACACGTAGTATGAATATTATTTAATTATGGAATAGGACATTATTTAAATAATGAAACAACATACTGAAATTTTTTTGTCCATTATATTATTTTTTAAAAAGATTATTAACTTTATTGGAATGTTGTTATAGCACATGATATTCAATTTTAATTTGAATCAGTTCGGACGCACGGCTTTTAAAAATTAAATGACAGCATAAAATTGATATAGTCTGACAATATCACAAAAAATATAACAAATTCTTGAAACCAATAAATAATTGCCCTCTCTGCCTATATGATAAGCTGAACCTGGCAAGACACAATAGAACGTCGCTTAATATTAAATTATATTGTTCAAACTGAATATTCTCTACTCATTAGAAAAACTTATTTTTTCTCTCAAAAATGAATAACGTTAATGAAATATTTATTCATTTTTAATAATCATTGACAAAAGTCTTTGTAACTAAATTATTATAAGCGTAAACATTTTTTTCAAGGAATAATGATAATAAAAGTCAACGAACGGTAGATGGCAGCACAGCATCCACTGTGAAAGCTTTTTTTTAAAAAAGCAATTGTTTGCTTCTTCGGTAAATAGTTTCTCTCCTTCTCTTTTTAATCCTTGTTTTTAAATTTACCTTTTAGACATCTTGTATATTAATCCTTTAGTTGAAAAAAATATGAAAAAAGAAAAATTTGCTTACTGGCTGAAAGGTGACTTAACCCTTTGACAACTGATCCGGCCCAATCTCCCAAGTAAATTCTATCCTTGTAAGCCAGTTTCTGTTTCAAACAATGAGAGCATGATGTAAAAAGAGTTATCAACAGAGATATTCTCACTTTACATGTTGTATCTTTCTTTTGAAACAGAAAGCGACAATTCAGGGTAAAATGTGTGCTATCGTTTGGGCGGAGTTAATAGTGAAAGGGTTAAGATGCCCGTGAGTATGGTTTAACATTATTTGTTAAACGTCATTTCTTCATAGCATATGTAATTTAATTTTCTATCAATTAAACCCAGATAATTTAGACGTAAGGCTCTATTATTATCATTAAAAGCTTATTTTTTCAAAGTAATTCTTTTTTTTATTTCAAAGTTGTCTGTTTTTGAAGAAAATGTTACAAATCAAGAAAAAAGTGAATTAACTTATTGATTTGTATTTTTAACTTTGAAAGCTGCTAATAATGAACAAAGAATGAAATACTAAAGGGATATACATGATTAATAAATAGTTAATACGCATAAATAAATGCAGTGAACGTACATCATTATATACTGCTATCCACAAGTTAAGGGGCAACAACACTGTATAAAAATAAGTTGAAACAGTTTCGTGTAATTAAAAATATGAATATAAAATAAAAACAAGTCTAAATCAAAAACACAATGTGAAAAATAATAACTTTAGAGAAATATTTGAGAAATACTGAGTACAAAGGAATAAACAAAATGAATATAAGTATTTGATTAGAATTTTTGTTATGAAACTTCAATAGGGTATGTGTCCATCTCTCATCGTTAACGAATCATAATATCAGTTATGCATACGCTTAACTATATTATTCTATACCAGTTTAACAGAACATGAGGTAAACCATTCTACCATTCTTGCTTCAGCCCTGAAACAATGCCTTTTTTGTTATGCAGGAATGAATTGTGTTCTGCCATACCTCTCCTAAATGCATCCCATGTATGTTCTAAGGCATACATGAGATTTTGCGTCAGTAGGTAAGCCAATTCATTCCATGCACACCTTCTCTTTCAAGAAGTTTGCCAACACACGTTAAAATGTCTTGACAGTTGAACGAGATTAGAATGTATTTTGACTGATATGTTTCAAATACTGATTGAATAAAATGGGGTTAATGCAACCGTTTAAAAAAATGGCGTTATTGATAAATCCTGATTCTTTTTCTGTTCTATTATAAAGTTACAAGAAGAATAAAGTTCGAGGAAATAATAAAAAATAATATTTATATAATTTTATAATATTTAAATAAGGTGATTTAGCTACAATTTAGTTAAGTTTTAGTTACTGTTAAAATAATATCCCGTTGATAACAAATCTATTTGAAATGTGTCATCAGTTGGATTTCTTCTTCGCTTTTTACATAAGTAGTTCATCTAGAATAGAAGTAAATAATTTTCCTTAAAAAACCCCAATACGATTAACAACATGTTTAAAAATCAGATTTTAGAAATAGAATAACATATTTTTTGCAAATAAATATCTGAACCGGCAATCCTAGAAATCAGAATCATTTTGTATGTCTATTACCACCTTTCTATAAGCATTTCAGCAATTTTTATAAACGAAGAAACCGTTTGTTTCCTTCCCTATTTTGTTTATTTGTAGGTATGAGTTTTTATCCTCATATTTTTAATCTTATTTAACAGTTATTAAAACTTTCAACGCCATTTACCCACTGAAGTTTCCAAAAAGAAAAGAAAATATTATCCAACACAGTTTTAAAATAGTTTCATTTGATGTTAAAAATGACTACAATCGTAAGATCAGTCTAGATGACACACCTGTTCATAAAAAAAAGAAAAAAAAGCAGGTCACTTATAGCTATTAATTTTCTACCCGAATCTGTTGACGTTGATTCTGGTAGTTCAGATGATCGGATCGAAATGCATGAATAACAATATTGACAATGAGGCAGCTGATGGATTTGTAAAACGTTATGACCTAGGAGAAACGAGACTCTGTGGCACTACAAATGCGTTTAAAGTATCCACCTGCGTTAAAAACCTAATTTTGACCGAAACTCAGAATTTTTTAATATTTTATCTGAAAAGTAGTTCTTTTATCTTCTCAGAACCATTTTTAATCAATATCTTTTATAATTAGAAATGAAATAAAAGAAATTTTAATTAAACAATAGTTAGAAAAGTAAAAAATACTATAAATAAGCCTTTTTATTATCTTTATTTAATTTATTCGACAATTATCGTCTTTTCCTATTTCATTTTTTACCATATACTAGATACTATTTTGGAATATTTTTAATTTGAAATTCTTTGTTTTTGTTAGCATTGGTGAAAATTTAAATAATTTTGAATCATTATTTTTTTTTATTTCCCTCTGATGTAATTTTTGACAATAAATGGAAGGGAAGCAAATAGTAATTGATAACAATATCTCCATTTTCAAGTTAAACAAAAAGCTGAAGAAGTAATCAAAACCTGTCATACTACCTGTATAGAAGACTCCAATACATACTAATCAGAGTGAAAAAAACGAAGAAGAAAATTTCAAAATTAACATTTTTTAAAAGTGAATAACGTTTTAAAAAAAGAAGGAACAACCTACTAATCTAGCAAGTTTCAAAGAAGAACCCTTTTTTTAACTTCATTGGAAACTGAAAACAGAAAATTTAAACTAATTTTTCTCGAAATATGATTTTTGTGGTGTTCTGGATCTTTTTTAAATGTGGTTAATTTTTCAAACACGATTTCTAAAGTACTTTTAAAATTATTTGCTAATTTAAACCTTTGCTTCAGTCCCTAAACAATGAAGCAGTGATTATATATACCCAAATATTATAATCATTTCAGCTATTTGTTTTTGTTTGAGAGTGTCTGAAAAAAAATCAAATTTGAGACAAAAAATTCTAAATTTTCTCAAATATTTAATTATTTCATTGTTAAATATTTTTGTACGATATATTAACTTTTGCCTAAAGTTAATACTTGGAAATAGATTCATACTGTTTCAAAGATCATAATTTTAAAAAGCCTCCGAACTAAGTCACATACTTCAATTTATTTTGTAGATTTTTTTTGGGGGGGTAATACCATATATATATATATATATATATATATATATATATATATATATATATAAAGAAAAAGTTATATAATTAATTTTGTACCAGTAGAAGCTGATTATCATCATTGATATTTGTTTAATCAAGCCGTAGCTAAATGGTGTCAGAAACCTTTTATCCAATCGCGTCTTGTGCATCATCCCAGATGCTCATCTGTTGATTCAAGAACGCCCAACATTCACTATCCTGCATTTATTTTGATTTAGAACAGAAAAATGTATTTAATTGTGATTTTAAGAATATTAAAAACAAAAATGTAATTAAGATTTGTAAACAGTTAAATATTGATTTTGTAATGTTATATAAACAAGTATATAGTTTTTAAAAAATAAACTGAAATGCTTATTTTTAATGAACTGAATCAAATTTTTCAAAAATATAAAAGGAAATACAAAATATTTATATCACTGTATTTTTATTTTATATATATATATATGTAGATAAAAAAAAGAAATTTTATTACGTACACTAAAAACAATCAGGGACGAATGAATCTGGCTTAAAATATTTTATTTAAAAAGGGGAAAAAATTTGTAAATTGAAAGGGTTAATCAGGCAAGATGTGATTTATTTATTTTATAAGAAGATATTTTTATTGGAACACTTGCGCTGGGATTCTAATATGATTTTGATGAGGCACTTAAGTTTATCAAAATGATTTCGGACAATTTTGTGAAATATTTCTTTGTATGATAAAATATTTTCAGATATTGCGCATTATTATACGATATAGCAGCTATTTTATAATGTATTTTATATTCCATAAAAATGTGCGAACTACTCGGGATTGAATGTTCTAGAAAATATCTACGACTCTGCATAATTACTAACTGAACAATTAAAAGCATACATTGAGGTTTTGATACTGCCAGCTATCAGAAGATTCATGATTATATATAAATAATAAATAGACTTTTTTAAATCTTTCAAATCACAGTTTTTAGCATTCAAAAACACTTTTTCCTAAATAATAGCTCAATAATTATTCAAAGATAGCTACTCGGCAATTAATTATTTCTGCTTGAGCAGTGTTGTTACTTATGGAACTTGCTATGGACGAGCCCCGCTGATACATCAGCAGATTTTAAGCTGAAGATATGCGTCTCTTGTTTCAAGAAACGCTAACTAGGGCCAAGAGTACGACTTTAGCCACACACTCATCACAGTCGCTTGCACAGCCCCTTTTTACAGGGGGGCACAGTCACACATCTCACTGAGAGCACACAGAAGAACAACCATACCCAAACCGGGACTCCAAGAACACGAGGAAGGCGCACTACCTCTGTGCCAGAAAGTCGGCAGAAGTGGTGTAGCTAGAGTAACATAGTACCTGGTGCATAATATAATTTATTTGGCCTAATCATTTTCAGTGGTTTAGTAAATATGGAGGATAGCATTATTTTTTATCCCTGCAAGGTATTTAATTGCAAAAAAGGATATAAAAATACCAATTTCTTGTTCTGATGGCACATCATAAAACTGGCTTCTAGAACATCAGTGCTCCTTTTGCCCTCCGTCGCTATGCCACTGTGTTTGATATTGGATCAAAATATCCATTTATCAGGCGTCCATCAGGTGGATAATTTCCTAGAACTTGGATTGAATGGACTTTTCTTTTTTGAGAACATATTGATTAGTCATGTTTATCTGAACTTTAAAAAATACCTTATAACTTGCATTTTTGAAATATTTAAAATTTAAGAAATAACTTCCAGCAAGATAGATTATCTTAGACATTCATGCCATCATAATGATGTAATATTAATGGGGTTCTGGTGTACAGAAATTTAGGGTGAAGAAATCGCATTGGAATCCCCCCCCCCGATTCACTGGGCCTCACTCTAATGCGTGTATTTTTATGGAAATATGTGAAAATTCCGTTCATAATTCAAGGCAAATTTCAAGTCGACGTTCTAAGATTTTCTAAAGCATACATTATAAACATATGAATTAAACATAATATAATTTATATATTTAGTGCCATTTTGCAGTTTCAGCGCACGATTTTGTCAGCAGCATTTAGTTAATAAATGTAAATATTACCGAATAAAAACACTTCGGTAACTGATAAAATTCTTTATTCAGTGATACAAATTGTTAAAATTACTTCATAATTGAAATTGTTTATATAAAATAATTTGACTTATGGAATTGAAGTTAAGGATTTTTTTAATGTAAAAATTATATAAAGAGAATAATCATTTTCTGGATTACCCTTCATATTTATTCCCTAAGTTATATTACTGGAAAGAGCAACAATATTTGTAAATGGGCAAGCTTGAAAATTTCTTTTTTTAAGATATATATAACATTATTATTAAAGGATATGCAAAATATTACAATATTGCTTTCACCACTACCAAAGAATATACAAGCATCTTCATGCAGTTTTTAATAATAGAAGGAAAACAGATGTTTATGCAATCAAATGAAAATTGTGTGAATCCTATTACAGAAATGATGAAAAGAATTGTTGCAAATTATATTATAAAATTGCTTAAATAAGAGAAAAAAATTTCAAAACTAAATTTGTATCCTTCAAAAGACAATTTTCTATATTTTAATGTAGTGTCAAGTTTACTTTCTTGTGATAAAATTTTCTGAAATTATCGGCCAAAAGACCGCCAAAAGTTTGCTGAATTTGCTTGATTAACTAAAACTTTATAAAAAATCTTACTTTTCCATTGATTCACAGTATATTAGTGAATAATTAATACAGGTATACAGCGCAAATTATACACGATTACGGAACCATACGGGCGGACGACCTGTTGGGAACCAAACGAGAGATACATGCCTCCACTTTTACTACTATTAAATTTACTGTAAAATGAACAGCGATTCTTTTTTTTATCCTCGTTTACATTTTTGTATTGTCTTACTATATATCCGTCATTGGAGATTTATTTTTTATACCATAAATTTTGACTGCATTAAAAATTGGGCTATAAAGTAATAGATTTCGGTATCCATAGGAGATTTTGGTTTTTAATCTATTTTTGATACAATACAGATACAACTGATTCTTGCGACATTTACAATTAGCAATCAATCAATTTAATAGCTCTTAAAGATTTTTAAAAACGTAGTGCAGGTATAATTAAAACTTCCCTTATAAACAGCATCCTACAACTCAAAAGAGTGACCGGATTGCAGCAAAATTTGGTATATAGACTATACACGAGATGCGCTCATTGCATTTAGAAAAAATTGTGTTGTTCCAAAATGTCAACCAGGAGGGCGACTTTCTCGGAATAACCATAAATTTAACACAACAAATGACCAAAATGGAATACAAAAACAATATTAACAATCTAAAACAGGAATTATAAGTAATAAAAAGTAAAACCGGTAAAAGCTGCCAATTCTAGAAAAAAAAATGCCAGAATTTGCATGCTTGTGAAGTAGAGGAAGTTTTATGCAAAACAGATTAGGACATGAAACGTTTGCAGACATTGTCATGTTTTATGTCCGTGCGTTTTCTGGTTTTGAGATCACTTAAAAAGTCTGGTGTGTTAGGGAGGTGTTGTGACGTTCAATGTCTTAAAGAACTTCATAACGCTTCATGTGCGAAGCATCACAACTGATTAGTTACGATCTGATGCTGAACACACTCTTCACCGACTTAAAATTTTGCAGATGAATGATGGTGGTCACGTGGAGCATCTTTCCCTACATCGTCCCAGACACGATTAATAATTGTTCCCCTTGTGCAATTTCGTCCTAATATGTTCTTGTTTCTTCAAATTGAACTGTTTTTCTCAAACGTTGTACTGTTATTTTTTTCTTACCTTTACTTAATGTAGTTCGATGACAAGATAATCAATAACTAGTCAATAAATGTTAATATTGTTTCTGCATTCCATTTTGGTCGTTTATTGTATTTAATATTTTTTCGGGAAGGGCGCCCTCTGGTGGTAATTATGGAATTATTTTTTTTATTTTACGAAATTTAGTGAGCGCATTTCGTGTATAGTCTGCATATTGAATTTCCTTGTAATCCGCCCATCTGTTTTCGTCGTAAGAAGCTATTTGTAGAGGAAGTTTAATTATAATCATTCTGTATATTATCCAAAACATGCTGAAGCTTAAAATTTTAAGTAAATTTAAAATTTAAGTGATGACACTCATTGTCAATATATTAGATATAGGAAGGAAATTTCAATTTTTATTGATATTTCAATGACATCATTTTCTTGACGAAACAAAGGAAGCAATTTATACAAACAAAAATTGATTAGTGTCCTTTACAGTCACTGGAGAAATCAATTTCCAAAACTTCATAAAGATTTATTTATTTTAGATTTATTCGTTTTAAATTTCAAACAATAATTTTAACCATTAGCATCCCCAAACATAAATAATATTCATTGGATGAGATAAAAAACGTTTTATTATATAACAGAAAAGAAATTATTTAGCAGAAGAAGTCAAAAGGAAGATATAAATTCATTGGAACAGAACTAGAGGATTTTGTTGCTTAACAGCATGCATATTATAATTATAAGAGGAAAATGCTTTGAATAAGCTGTTACTGGATAATAGCAATGACATTGTTATCTCTCTTTTTTGTATATGGATATGTTTGTTTTTAAGGACGTGTGAGGACAGAACTGCAAATAACAATAAACAGAGTGATCCAAATTAAACAGGAGGTCATTAGGCATGTTTTTGATAAAATTATGAACTGGATCACAATCAAATACATGCAGCAACTTTTCTATTAGGAGAGAAAATGAACTTACTAAGCTGCACTCACTAGTACTATCATGTGCATTTGCTGTTCAGCAATGGCACTTCCAAAATCTTCGGCTATTTACATTCCAATTGCTGCTGCTCCAGGTTTCACTGAAAAAGTTCCTGTCTCTTCAAAACGCTAAAATTGTTACTGTCGGAATCAAAAGTATTTACATGTGACTGTATGTTATAGCGTGAAGTGAGAAAGAAACAGATAAAAGTAATCGTTATACACTGAGAAAAAAATATTTTTCTTGCTTTTACAGACTTATGGAACTGACAGAGGATATTTTCTTTATCGAGTAGTATGGGAGTTCAGAATTTTTTTTCTCAATCTTTAATAAGAGTTGTTAATATATGACTGAATAATTTTGTGTGAGATAACATTATGTGTGATAACATTATGAGTGAGTGTGTAACATTTTGTGTGAGATAATTATAACATTTAATAAATATCCAGATGAACCAGCAGAAAAGACTCAAAATCTGTTGAGCGCTTCCGTAAAAGAAATAAGTCGCGAGCGTTGGATGTAATAATGCTACTGACAAGTCAAAAGAATATTCCTCTCAAATATAGCAAAACAAATAAAGTGTTTCATTTCAATGCCAATTCAAAAAGTCTAGAGCAAGTTGTAGAGGATGTTGATATGAAGGATCCCAGTCTGGTTGTGTGGTTGTTAGCAGATGAAGTGGTGTAGCAATCGGGTGAGGGTAAAGGGGATGCTCTGGGGATGCCAAAGTGGTAATAAAATGACCCGGATTCCATGAAAACAAAATATTGATGCGTTTGTGCCACTTTTTTTAGAATAAATGTGACAAAAGTGTAAGAAAAACAATGTCTCACCATTGGAATCATCGATCGTCGATAAAGTACCGATGATGAAAAAATATTCCATGGTACCTGGCCGCTATTTTTGCCACTGCTTCTAATGATCGCTATTGATTTAGTTGGTGAATGTGATCGATTATTTTTAATGAAGCTAGAAAAAATAAAAACATATACTCTTTCCCATTCCCCAATCCTTTCAATATATCAAAAAGAGAGAACACGACTCGACATTAGTCATTATTATGAAGATCGAAATGAAACCCACGAAGTTTCTGGATAGAATTGTAGCAAGTCGCAATATTAAAAATTAAAAAACAATAATTTTGCTGCTTTAATTCAGAAAATAGGCGTTATTGGTGAGATAATCATCGCTTCTTTGAATGCTGGATCCTCTCTGAATTTTATATACTAATTAAGCCCCACTTCCCAATATTTAACACATATCTAAATAGTAGTCTGTAATAATAGTCTGCAACTTGGCTCCTCTTCTTCCAACTGAATAAGGTGTTCGACTACATCACATTGACATTTCCTTATTAATTTATGGAATAATTATGTATTAAACACAACTCAATGGGTTGGAAGGCAAAAACACATAGGCTGCCCCGTATCACATCAACTGTTTAACAGAGCTGGTTGTAATGTTTCAAAGGATATAAGAATGCTTGGGGAAGTAGGTAAAAAAGAATAAGATATGCCCGATTTTCTTCGATTGCAGATGTAGATCCTGTCTTATTGTAAAATGCTTTGAATTTTACATGCTTATTTGAATTTCAAAAATATAATCATGATTCTTTTAGATTTCATGAGACACATGAAACCTGACATTATTCAAGTTTATTATAAAAAACAATTAATTTATCATGCCCTTAAAAAAACATTCACGAATAATCAAATCTTTCCCGAGAAGTTCTAGTAACACTTCACAGGGAGCGATACCAATCATTCTAATTAACTAAGAAGGCAAAGGTTAATTGAGATGAAAAAAAGAATTTTTAGTATAAAAAGAATTGGTTGAAAGTTATCAAAAAATAAGATAAAGATTAGTGAATAATTAACCACTCGAATAATTGGATCTTGATATACTAAGGTAATGAATTATGCGGAAAAATACTACGTGGACTTAGAACAAATTGGAATATTTGAGCTTAGTTGTTTTGAAATGTGAAAAGGCGACGATTTATGATTTTGAAAATTCAATTCGAGGAAGGTTTAAGAGGACAAAAGGTTAAAAAGAAGATTATTTGTCCTGCTTTTGGTGTGTTCTCTGGAAAACAAATGAATTTTTATTTCGTATCTTTCTTGTTGACAAGATTACTGGAATATACTTCCTGTAACTTGATAATATATTTTGTGCAAATATAGCAGCATTATTATTTAAAAAATAAAATATAAGACAAAATTGAAACTTAGTTATATCATTGATAATTCATAATTCATTTTAAATAATTATTTAAATCACAATACATAACAGCACAAATGTATCAAAAGACATCGATAATGGACCAAACCAGAAAGATGATCTAATCCTACTTAATAATAAGGTTGTTGAACTTTTGAATGAAGATACTAATGGCAGTCTCGAATTAGAACAGTTTCGGCAACTTAATTTATCCAAATGTGGTACGTTATAATAGCAATTAAGTGTAGATTTTTTCTATCTAAAAAATATTAATTTCATAAATTGAAACTTTTTTCGGAATGGGCATAGTATTTTTATATTAATAAATAATGTATATGCTTGATAATGTGATATTTATTTCCAGTACATTTATTAGTCGAAATTACTTTTATTTAGTTTAAAAAACGATAGGTACTTTGCTCGTCAGATAATAAACGAAAGTGTAAACGTTGATAACGTGCTGAAAAAAAAGGATCAGATATAAGATTTGTTCCTGCACCATTGTTAAAATAGAGGTATTTTATATTACAAAGCGGATCAAAAATCTGGAATATGCTATTTTTTTGCCAAAAATGGTAAAAATTGTTTCGCATTTTACAAATACCATTTTATGTTATTTTGAAAACAAGATATATTTAAATTCAGAATTTCAAGTACTGTATTTCAGGTTCCAGAAAATTATCTGAGAAATGTATTATCTATGAGTTACTGGCAAAAACGGAAAAAATTCATAAAATTTCGATATTTTGGGGACTCGATTTTTTAAAAAATTAAAACATAATTGTAAAATAGTGCTGTTAAGAACCAAAGCTAGCCACGTCATCTTCTTGGGCGGAGCCAGCTGCCAATCATGTAAACATCACGTGCGTTTTATTATTATTTCTACTTAAACATCAATTTAACTGTGACTGTAATACCGAATGTTTTTTTTTCCTTCAGCTTCTCTAAAATCGAAAAGTCTCTCGCCATGATATGCTGTAACGTACATTACCAATAAACCTCATAAAAGACAACCTGTGTCTTCAAGTTATTTCAAAGAGGCTACAATCTTCACCTTATTCATAAGTTATTGTTCGATCAAGAAAAACAGCAATAATTTAATTTTGATTTTTCACATGGTGCCGAAACCCGGGAGAAGATGATACTGAGTGGTGATTGTGTATGTTGAAGCTCTTGAAATTCTGCATTTATCTACGAATATAACTCATCGTTGGACATTTAAAAAAGTACCGTAAAGTTTGTTTTATGCATGAAAATAGAAACTCTGGATAAGTTGAAGACGAAACGAAAAATATCTCTTACTGCTTGTACAAAATTGATTAACAAGATTTATTTGTTCTTGGAAAGTTGTGATATTAAAAAGGAAAATGATCAAGAACAGCTTTCGGAACATTTATTAAGTTTAGAGGCAAACAATCAGATCTTAAAAACCTTAACAGTGAAATTGAGGATTTAATTTCCGATAGTTTATTATTTGAAACAGAAATTCAAAGCTCTCTTGAATATGAAGAACAAATAAATGAAGCTAAGTTCAAAATCGAAAGTAAGATTGATGAGTTTAAAATTGATCAACAACCTGTCGCATTACTTGCAGTTAATGTTTATAATGCAAGAATTAACTATCCTGCAACATGCATTAATTTGCCAATTAAGTTCCTACATTTAGTGGAGATGCTAGCACTTTTCTAGAATTCATAAACAGCTTTAATAACACAATTGACTTTAAGGATTCTCTAAGTAATGCTGATAAATTCACCTATTTAAAGTCCTTTTTATTCGGCGAAGCTTACAAAATTGTTTCTGGGTTTCCTCTTACTGAGAAAAAACAAACAAATCGTGTTTATCTCTGTTAAAGGACAGGTATGGAAGACAAGATCATTTGATTAGTCATTTCATAAATCGTCTATTAGAAACTGAACCTGTAAAATCCTCTTTCAATCTCAAGGAATTACGAAAACTATATGACGAGAGTGAAATTAGTATAAGAAACTTAAATTCAATGGGAATTGAATCCGGAAATTATGGTCACTTACTTACACCAATTTTATTAAAGCAATTACCCCGGGATTTAGTCGTAGAGTTCCATCGTAAGAGAGATCCTACCAAGATTGGTGACATTAAAGAATTAATACAATTCTTAAAATTTGAAATTGAATCCCGCGAATCTGCAAACATTGTGATCGGACATTCTCAGAATATTCCTGAAACTCCTCGACATTTTCCCCGAAACTCTTCTTTTCCTGGACAATCTAAATTTAAAAATAAGCTGCCTTTATCTGCCACTTTAAATACTATTGCTAAAGATGTGTGCATTTTTTGTAACTCAGATTCGCACACTGCATTAAAGTGCACAATTTTCTCGGACGAACAAAAACGTCATAAATTAAAGAAAGATGGTAGATGCTATCGATGTATGGCTTATAGACATCTAATTTCTCAATGCAAGGTTAAAATTTCTCCCTGTGAAACGTGCTGGAGCTCACAACACAATTCCTTGTTTTGCCCGAAAAATAAAATTGAAAGTGGAGCTTCTGAAGCCGAAACTTCTGGACAGGAAGTTGTGATTTCTTCCATTTTAAGAACAGAAAATAACCCTGGCAGTTACGCGACTTTGCTTCAAACAGCGAACGTCCAAGTTGAAAATGGCGCGAACAAAGTAATGGCTAGACTTTTATTCGATTCAGGATCTCAAAAGTCATTTATACGTAATGATTTGAAACAAGCTCTTAATCTAAAACCAATACGGCAAGAGAAACTTTTAATTTATACCTTCTCGGAACGAAAACCGAACGAGAAAACATTTGATGTTGTTCTTTTAAAAATAAGAAGCATTCTTCCATTTTTACTTTATCTTACGTAGTGGAAAATGATCTGAAACGTTTATGGGAGATAGATTCTTTCCTGCTCGATGAGACTTCGGATAATAAATCCAAGGATAATTTAGGTAACTTCGGAAAAGAACTTAAAATAAAGAACGGGCGATATGAAGCCCCATTGCTATGGAAAACAAATGAGGTTAAGGAAAAAATTAAATAATAATTTTGTCATTGCGGAAAAGAGATTTATAGCTTTAGAGAAAAGATTTAATAAGGACCAAGCGTTGTTTAAAAGATATAATGAAGTTATGCAAGAACAAATTAACGAAGGTATAATTCAGATGTGTCATGACGAATGTTTTACTGGATATGTAATGCCGCATAGAGAGGTTTTCAGGGAGACATCTTCCAGCACAAAAACTAGAATAGTTTATGATGCCAGCAGTAAGCAAGGTAATAATATTAGTCTAAATGAATGCCTTCTTTCTGGAGAAAATTTAAATCCTAACCTTATTGATGTTATATTAAAATTTAGAGAACACAAAATTGGATTTTGTGGAGATATTGCTCGGGCATTTTTACATATACAAGTTACAGAATCGGATAAGAACTATTTGTGTTTCTTGTATTATAAAAACTGTGATAAATCTCAACCAGTAACAATGTATCATTTTAATAGACATTGTTTTGGTGTAACTTGCTCACCTTTTGTTTTGGCTGCAACTATTAAAACACATATTAAATAATACAAAGATAAATATCCTCTTGTATATGAAATGTTAAATGAGTCATTATATGTTGATGATCTCTTTTATGGAAGTTCCAATGTACAAGATGCATTGAAATTGTCTTCCGAAGCTGTATCGATCTTGAAAGACGCGAAAATGAACATGCGAAAATTCAACACCAATTCTGAAGAGTTGAAAAAAATGTGGCGCAATTCTAATTCCATGATCGAAATTAATGAGCATGCGGATTCGCACCTGAAAGTGTTAGAACTGGTTTGGAACAATATCGACGATACTTTAGGACTAGATTTGAGATCTTTGTTGTCAAACTTGAATGACAACGAATGTACAAAAAGAAATGTGCTTCATACTGCTGCAAAATTGTTTGATCCTTCTGGATTTATATCCCCATTCCAAATTCGAATAAAATGCCTATTGCAAGAATTATGGCAAAAAATTAAAAGAAATTTGGCATGTATGGTGTAAAGAAATTATTGATTTGCAAAATTTAAAAATCCCACGACACTATTTCCTCAATACAAATTTAATAAATAAAGAAGATATACAGTTACATATATTTTCCGATGTTACCTTAAAATCTTTTGGAGCTGTAACTTACTTAAGGTATAAAACTTTGAAGGACTCTTTCCAGACCAGCTTTGTAATTTCAAAATCTAGGGTAGCACCAATTAAAAAATTAACTCTTCCTCGACTTGAGTTAATGGGAGCTATAATTGCTTCCAGAATAGCAAAACATCTTATGGGAATTTTCAAAAATCTTGAAAGAGTTGTTTTGCTGAGTGACTCAACGATTGTTCTTCATTGGATAAAGGGTTCAGCATCTAAATATAAACAATTTGTTTCAAATAGAGTCATGGAAATTCAAGAAATTACAAACCCCAGTAATTGGAGGTACTGTACTGGTAAGCAAAACCCAGCCGACTTGTTAACTAGAGGAATTACTAGCAACAAGTCGGCTGGTGAAAGTTGGTGGCATGGTCCTGAATGGTTGAGAGAAGCGGAAAATCTTTGGCCCAAGGCAAAAGGATTTTTACAGAAATCTATGGAGCCAGAAATTGCATCCGAATTTAAATCCAGCATTATAGTCAACACAGCTATTGTTCAAGAAAACATCATAGATCCCGAAAAATTTAGCTGCTTGCTTAAATTATTAAGAGTGACTTCTTGGATATTGCGTTTTGTAAATACCCTTAAAAGGAAAAACGTTGAAAAGGGCCCTCTTACTTCAGAAGAACTTTCCAACGCAGAAATGTTTCGGGTGAGAATCATGCAGAACGAATTCTTCGTGCTTAGAAAAAAATAAACCTCTACCAAGAGACTCTAAATTATTATGTTTAAACCCTTTTCTTGATAATTTTGGTGTTTTTCGAGTCACTGGAAGACTAGGAAAAACAAGCCATTTATCGACCTATGAAAAACTTCCTATTATACTCCCTCCCAAGACCAAATTGACAGAATTATTAATCTGGGAATCTTATAAAAGAGTTTTTCATTCTGGAGTATCCCATTCGTTGGTACAAATCAGAGAAAAGTTCTGGATCTTAAAGGTCAGACAAACCATTAAATCTCTTCTTGGAAAATGCATAATATGTAAACGATTCAACTCTTCTCCCGGAAGTCAAGTGATCGCGCCCCTTCCAGACATCCGTGTAGAGCAGTCAGCTGCATTTACCATAATCGGAGTTGATTATGTTGGTCCTCTATACGTGAAGGATAGTACTAACAAGCAATATATCTTGTTAATAACTTGTGCAGTAACAAGAAGTGTTCATCTAGAATTGGTTGGTGATTTGACTATACAGATACGTTTCTTCTAGCTTTCCGACGTTTCATTTCTCGACGTGGCTTGTGCTCTGTGGTCATCTCTGATAATGCTCGTACCTTTAAACATGTAGAATTAGAAATAAAACTCATTTGGAATGTTCTTAACCATGCAGATGTAAAAAAACTTTTACTCTGCTAACGGAATTAAATGGAAATATATTGTTGAAAGAGCCGCCTGGTGGGGTGGTTTTTACGAACGAATGATACGTACTGTGAAAACTGCTCTGCGAAAAACACTTGGAAAATCATGTCTCACGCTTAAACAATTACTAACAGTCCTTACTGAGATTGAAGGCATGATTAACTCTCAGCCAATCACATATCTTGGTAGTGACACTGAAGACCCAATTGCTTTGACTCCAGCATATTTTCTTTTAGGGAAGCAAGTTACCTCCTTGCCCTCTGTAAGACTTCACCTTAATTCAAATCTTTCTTCCAGGAAATGCTTGATAAAAACATTTAACTACCGAGAAAAATTGATGAGATCATTTTGGTCTAGGTGTAAAAATGAGTATTTGTTGAATTTGAGATCGGCCCATTCAAGTTTTGTTAAAAACATTTTGCCTTTTAAAGTTAACGATGTAGTCCTGATTAAAGATGATCATCTACCTCGTAATTTCTGGAAATTAAGAAAAATTCTTGAAATATTTTCCGGAAGAGATGGCAAGGTGAGGGCTTGCAAAATTAAAACTGAGTCATCAATTATTAAACGTCCTGTTCAATTGTTGTATAATTTAGAAATGCAGGACTGAGAAGTAAAATTGTAATAATAATCTTATTATATGTATATATATTTAATTTCTGGAATAATAATTTCATATGTATCGTATATTTAATTTCTATCGTATATATACTATTGATTATTTGGCTAGTAACATTATTGAATATTGTTTGATGTAAATATTTTATTATTTGAAATGTTTTCTTTTGCTATTAGTAATTGCTATTTGAAATGTCTAATTGTTAATATTAACTGTTATTTGTAATGTACATTTGTTATTTGGTTACTTGAAATGATCCTTTTCATATTTCTTACATTATGTTATTAATCATATTTTTCTTGCAGCATGTTCCCTATCAAATTTATTTTTGAATTTAATTGCCGTTTAATATTTTTTATACATACCAGGTAACTTTCTTGAAGTTAAATTTACAGTTTACGAAATACAAGCGTAAACTCTTGGAAATTTTGATGAACCCCCTGGTTCATCCGGGGGCAGTATGTTAAGAACCAAAGCTAGCCACGTCATCTTCTTGGATGGAGCCAGCTGCCAATCATGTAAACATCACGTGCGTTTTAATATTATTTCTACTTAAACATCAATTTAACTGAGACTGTAATACCGAATGTTTTTTTTTTCCTTCAGCTTCTCAAAAATCGAAAAGTCTCTCGCCACGATATACTGTAACGTACATTACCAATAAACCTCATAAAAGACAACCTGTGTCTTCAAGTTATTTCAAAGAGGCTACAATCTTCACCTTATTCATAAGTTATTGTTCGATCAAGAAAAACAGCAATAATTTAATTTTGATTTTTCACAAGTGCTAACTTCAACACGTAAATAAAGGAATTTCCACCCGTAAATAAAATAATTAAAACAGTTTTCAGCTTAAAATGAATTTATCAAAGGCATAGACTGTGAGATGGGAAAGTTGAAAGTATCTTCCTCGGATGTATATAAAGTGTTCACTCTAATAATGGCTTAATAGCTAATTTCTAAACCGTCAGAGATAGAATATATTTCCAGTTGGTAAAATGCTCTTAATGACGCTATGAATTATTGTGTATGAGTCAACATATGACCTTCTAAAAGTTTACGCTGCTTAAATTTTTATAGTATTCTGGTCCTATTAGAAATAATTAATAATTTTTCTTGATACATTAAAATTTAAAACGAAAACGTTTCTTTCTTCTCTATCACCATTTACATAATTAAGAAATTTTAAATTTCAGCATTTTAAGTCAGTCAATGTTTGTACGGGTGAAGCTCCGTGCGTTGATAAGCGGATCTTCCACAAACAGCTGTTGAAATGGTTTAAAACATTGATATCTAGAGCTTCATAACCTGGTTAGTTTATGTTGCAGAAGAGAAGAAATCTATTGGTTTAAATTATCTGTCAGAAATATTTTGCTACTCCTTTCTAATAGTACCAAGATCTCGTATGTTGTTGTTCTGACTAATAGTACTTTATAAGCTCGATGATAGTTATCTTTCTGGGATTTAAGCCGAGTGAGTGGCTCTTGTTTTTTTCAATAGAGCCAACTAGGGCCAAGAGTACGATTTAGCTACTTCATACGTCCCATTCGCTTACACAATCCCTTTTGACAGGGGGAAACATTCACATACCTCATATATAGAATACAGAAAAGGAACTAACTACCATGCTTGAATTGGGAAGCTCAGATCACGGGGAAGACATGCTACCCCTATGTCAGGATACCGGCGAGAGATTGTATAAAAATTAGAGGCTAAATTTTTTTTCATAATAATTTTAATGCTTGAGCATTTAAAGTGTATAAATTAATAAATGGCATTTCAAATTCTATATTTGTCAGATTGCTTTATGTTTAGCGCAATATAGTCGAACCTGGCCATTGTGTCATTAAATTCAAACTATTCACGACAAAAAGTTCCATTTTTAACCTAAAAATAGCAATCAAATTCGATTGCTCATTTTCTTCATAGAATAGAAATATTCCACGCGATTTGATTTAAGAAATTAATTAAAAAGTTCTTCAATCAGGTTAATAAAAATCATAAAGTGCACTATTATCTAAAAGTCCAAAAGAGAAATAAAAAATTGCAGAACCTTTTCTTTATTATACTAACTAATAAAGTAATTGGAAAAATGTTATCATAACGTGGTGAATAAAAACTCATTTAGAATTTTTAGGTGAAAACTGTAAACATCCAAAACTCAAGAACATTAAATCAAGTTTAGTAACAATGGAAATTTTTAATAAATAACAATGTATTTTTTTTTAACTTTAGATCTTAAAAAAAGTTTATTGCGAAACCAACAATAATTGCCTCATGTAGCAATCTACATCAATTTTACTATACTACATTTTACTCACATTCTCTAAATAGCGAAACACTATCTAAAATTTTGTAGAGCGAACATTTTTTTTTGCCTCTGTAACTCAAATTAACAAATAGGTTAAGGTAATCGTAAAAAAATTAATTAAGTTAAAACCAATTATTTCAAAAACGCGCTCACAAATATTCTTTTTTTTTTCAGTTATAATGAGCTAATCTAATTAATATAAAGAAGGAAGGACGACTTTCCGATTTGAGGGGAATGCCGTGGTGTTCTTGAACTCAAGGGTTTTAATCTCCAGTCATAACAGGTGAATTGAGTAATGGTATGTCAATAAGATTGCTTAGTAAGTGGTTGCGCTTAGATAATAAAAGGAATTACTTAGGGAATTTACTTATTACTAATAAATTGGAAAGAAAAAATTGAAGAAAATAAAAAATAGATTTTACATGAATGTTTTTCTCAAGACGCTTTCCATCTTAGAAAAAAAGCGCTATGAAGAACGGCCCCGCATGCTCATCGCAGCTTAGTATATGTTAAAACAGGTTTGATATGAACTCACATATTTATTTAGTTTTTTAAGGACCGACTGGTAATATTTAATTAATCTTTTAATTATATGTTAAAAGGTAAAAAAATTTTTCAATAATTTAATAAATACCGAGGATAATCAATACTATTTGTTAATTTATTTCTGCGTTTCAATGAAACAATTTTGATTTAAAACCTAGCTTTCCAGCAGTGCTTCGCCCATTGGAAGTTAGTTTTTCTATACATCCTGGAATTTCAGTAGACTAGTAAGTTTGGCTCGTAGTCCTGAATTGCCTAATAGTATTATGGCAATCTGCATAAATAGCAATTCACCTTGTTAAAAATTTTTTTTGTTTCTATTTGTAAACTTTGCACTCAAACAGCAAATTAAAAACGAGCGCAACTGGCATACTAACAGAAAATAAGTCGAAAAAAAGTATTTCATTAATTGTCTGTTTTCAGAGAAATTAATATTTTAAGTCCGAGAATATAGTTTGTAAATGATTTTGTTCCTTAGCCTCTGTCTTCCATCCCAGTTTCTTTTAAAACTTAATATTATCTCAAAAATAATTTTTTTTATTCAGAACAGAATAAAAAGTTTATCAAGATTTAAATCAATTAAATTTAATGCTAAAAAGCATATGAAATAAAATTTTATTAATTTATTTTTCTAATAACGTTGAATTAATTAATAAATACATTTAATGGATAAATAGTTATTAAATTTATTTAAACCTTTCGTATACAAAGAATTACTATGTTTTTAGTTTTAAAGCCGCAATCGAATGAAAATATCAAGTAATTTAAAATACAAAAATCCTTTTAAAACGCTTCGATACCTCAAATGACTCTTATGTTATTAAAATATCAATAAATGTTGCAAAGGGGATGTCTCATTTAATTAGGAAGTTAAATAAATTCGTGCGTCAAAGAGTTAATTAATTTAATGCTTAACATTGTTGTCAGCCTCCTGCTAACAAAGTTCTATATATTCACTAATTTTTTTCGTTGATCCAATACATAACAGTATTTGGTCTATTTATCTGATTAATAACACTGTATTATTAGATTCTAAAAAATTTCACTCTATAGCTGCTAATTTATTTCAGAATTATTAATTTTATTGTACTTATTCGATCGCATTCAATATTTTACTGCAATTATTATAATTTTTCCTTTAAAATGACATTTACTTAAAGGCTTTATAATTAGGATTTTTCTCAACTTGACGCAAAATAAAATTAAATCTCGTCTCGATATCTCGATTCGCGGACATCCCCCCCCCCCTAATACTGTTGTAGAATCGAGTTCCCAAAAGTTCCAAGAAACAGAATATATACAATTTATTCTCTTTCAAATAGCAGTATCTCAGTCCACATTATTTCCCCATTGCTCTGTAAATTCTCCTCTATATTGGTTTATTAAAAGCACTTTAAGCTTTTTTATACTTTATCTTAACTCGATGTTAGTTTTCACACGTTTTAATTTTATTTTTCATGTTTGAAAAGATTGAATTTTGTAATTGATTTTTCACCTACTTCCTGATGTGCTAGAATTCAAAAATGTACTTATTGCGTTTCTAATGACAATATATAATTAAAAAATTTCAGAGCATAATTATCAAACTTTTCGATTAATTTTTTGAGGTTTCTATTTCATACTACAGAGAAGTTTTAAAGAAAGAAGGGAAAATTGATTTCAAAATTCCATAATAAATATAATAAAGAATTAGGAAATATATTCAAGACTAAAAAGCAAAAAATAAATATTAATTAAGTGAATAATGGTTTTGTAAAGCTTTTTAACATTCCTTAGTTGTGCACTATAAAGCAGAAAATAATTATTTTGCCAAAAACATTTTGCTGGGAGTGGATCAACAAAAAATGTAGTCGCCGAAAAAAATTCGACAAAGAAATAAAGTCACTCATCTGACGAAAGAAAATTCTGAGGAATTCATAAATAATTAAAATGTATTAGAAGTATATTTAAAAATTCTAAATATCTCTTGGTTTTTGAATAAGTTTCTCTGCAAAAGATATTTTCAACCTTTTAACGGGTTATTGTAAGAGAATTTTTTTAATTCACATTTATTAATTATTTCTGATGAGTTACTAGTTAATACTGAATTTTTGTTATGGATTAGGGCTCAAAGTAGAATTTTAAAAGTTTAAATAGAAATTATATGATTTCCCTAAAACGTAAATGTATAAAATGCATAAAAGAGAAAATAGATTCTGCTTATGAACATTTCGCTTTAAGAGCGACTTTGAAAAACGACTTATGTTTATCGACGGCGGTGTGACATTCTGTACTTTGCCCTTCCTCACACTCATTCCATGCATGAGTGGATGTGGGAGCCGCGATTTCGAGAGTATAATTCTCAATCATTGCATCCCATATTTTATTTTACATTTTACTATAAGAAAATTATCACTGTAAGAAAAACAGTAGGTACAGTATAAGTCAGGAAAAATATAAATCATTACACATTTTGAAGGAATGAGATCATAAATACAATATGTTTCAAAATGGGCAGAAATTTTGATTGAAATCTTGTTGAAGTTTCATAAAGAAGTTAATATCAAGATCAAGATTTCATAAAATCTGGTTTTTAGTGATTTGAATTAAAAGTTATAAATGAGTTCCATGAATTTAGCAGCAATGCTTTAATAAAAAAAATATTGAAAAGAGAAAGGGAGAAAATACTCGATTAAATAAAAATAAAATAACATAAATTGAAGATATGTTGAAAAATATTAAATATAAAAATATCATTAAAAAAAGAAAATTTATCAGAAAATTCTTGAAATGTAATATCCCATCGAAGGTATAGATCGCTTCATACATTATCTTTATCTTTACTTATAATAAAGCTCAATGTGTGTGTGTGTTGGCTCTCTACAGGCCAGGTCGTTCGACCTACAGCTACCAAAATTTGGTACATGCATACCTTGGGAGCCAGGAATGTGCACCTTGGAGCCCTTTTTTGATTTTTTAATTAAAATTTTAATTAATTAAAAAATAAGAGAAATTTTAATGTTTTTTCGCTATAACTTCCGAAAATATTGCAGCACGAAATTGATTTTTGCATCAAGTTAAAGCTCAAAAAATTAGCTTTTCAATGATACTAATGTTTTGACATATAAATTAAATTTTCATTTTTAATTATTTTTAAACATTTAATTTAATCGTATTTTTCAACAATTCCTTTCGCATAAAATAAAAATAAAATTTTATCTTCACAAAAAAATCAGCTTTTAAGAATATGTTGTCATAACATTTTCAGAAGTTCTGATTTTAAAAAGATAAGTTAATTACTACCAAAAATAAAACAGAAAAATATAATTTTCATCACGTGATTATATGAAATGAAATAAATAGGAAGTGTGATATTTTTAAAAAATATAAATACAAGAGAAAATTTTTCTTGATCGTTTGCAATATCAAATTTGTTAATTCAATTAAAGAATTAAAATAAATGAAAATATATTACTAAAGTGCGACAGTTAAAACTGAAAAAGAATTTTTAGAAAAGCACCAAACGATAATCTTCTGAGAGCGAGATTAATTATTTAAAAGTAAGAAATCTTAAACGAACTAGAAGATGACGTAATTTCAAAGAAATGACGAACAAAAAGCAATTGATAATATAGAAGTAAAATATTTGTGCATTTTTTAAAAATTTTTAAAACAAAAAGACATGTTTTGAATTGTTACTATTACTCATGTGAAGAAGATATATTGTGCAAATCAAAGAATTTTCCTTCGTGATTGTAATTTATCTACGCATTTTAATGAATTATGTGAAATAAAAACACATCTGCTTTCAACGAGAGCATACGTAATATTAAAGCTATACTGATAAATGCAGGTCAGCTATTTGAAAACGTATCTTCTTTCAAACAAGCAAATAAATAATTAAAAATGCAACATTTGTAAAAACAGATAAAAATATTTTTACCCGCATATTTCGGAGACACCAAAACTTTCTAACCAAAATAATATCATGTTCTCACATGAGAAAAAATAAATCATCTATAATTCCAAATTAAATGCATAAAAATGTCACTTTCAGTTCGTGTTTGCATAAAATGAAACAAATATGAAACATGATATTTTTGGAAAATAAATGCAATGAAACGTTTTCTATGATATTTTATAATACATATATTACTAATTCAATTAAAAAGTTTTATTTAAGGCAAATATGGCTTGACATCTACAAGGCATTTTCTGTAATCAGAGCCCAACATCTAACTTCTTAATTTTTGGGGGAGAGACAATCTCTTAACAAATGATCTAAGTGAAATATATAATTAGTAGATTGAGGAAAAAAATGCTGATGAATTGCGACTTTTAAATTTTTACATATATTATCTGCTCTGTGAATCATATTTAACAAAACATTCCAGAGACAATAAGTCTTTAAAATAAAAAAAGTGGCACTTCAATCAACTAAATCAATCATCATAGCTGACCGATCTATGAAAATTTCAATGTAACTATTCGATAAAAACTGGCGATTTTAGATCACTTTATCAAGATCTCAAAGAAGTCAACCAGGGTTACTCTAGAAGAATTGGCCTAGATTATGAAAATGATGATTGTTCTAAACTTGCAATATTTAGAACTGGATAAATCAGCTAGATTTGACCTCAGAAGATAAATATGTTTATTCATTTATTTAGAAGTTGAAATATTAAGAATATTTTACAGAATATGAATTTATAAGACCAAAAGAACTTAAACCATAATTATTTTAAATATATTTATAAACAAAAAAAATGTTATTATTGAGAGTATTTATATGCATCTAAAAAATTAAAAAACTAAATGTTTCATTTAATCTGTGAATTGTTTGCTGAATAATTCCTTGAGATATTTTAAATTATAAAAAAAATTATAACGTTTCAATTTCTGTAGTGAACATAAAACTTCAATGTCGGACTACAATCCCTTCAGTTCTTAGTTTTATTAAAAACAAGCTTGGATTGAGTAAAGAGGTCTTTATATTCATTGAAGTTTCATCATTTCCACTTTAATTTAAAACCGAATTTTACGTGCACTGATAAAAAAATCAGAGAGAGATGCGGAGTTCAAAGATCAGGACTGCTTAAGGCCTACATAATAGTATAAGTGAAAATATGAATATCAAAATTTGAAGCTTAAAAATATTTTGCTGAAAATCTTATTATGACACCAAGTTATATAAAAAAATTAAATCAACCCTTTAGTCGGCATTAATACTGGTGAACCGACTGGTCGCCAAAGGCGGATAGTACATAATAAATGCCCTCAGACAAAATGTAATCATACGCAAAAATACGAAGAAAAGAAGAAAAAATACATTCACTTCATTATTTAACAAACATAACGATAAATATTTTAATAAAACTTTCCAACCCTAAATAATTCCCTTGCAGCTTCATAATGAGCCGTTAATCTGATAAAACAATCATATAAACAATATATGATATGTTATATAACCTACGCTTTTAAAATATGTCAAATTGTTCCGTTTCATAAATAATTATTTTGTAACCAGTCTGGATTTATTAATAAATGAAGATAAATAAACACATTCACAATAATTTTACTACTCAGTTAATTTAATAGCAAAACTAGGACATGCAATATGAAAATTCATTTTATAATCAGGCAAATATCTACAATTATCATTTACCAAAACATCATTTTATTCATTTATATGCTTTCAAATTTGAGTAATTTTTTAACGGCTCGTTATATGACAACAAAATCTTAAATTCACGATTAAGTTGATACTATACATTTTATTTTTAAAAGCTTTTCTTTATAATTTTCTTATATCAACGACTGAAATCAAGTTCTTAATAACACCACTTAATTTATTGATATATTTATCACGTTCAAAAAGGATAATTCGTCTTTCAAGTATATTCGTTGAAAGCCAAGAAAACTTTGATAGTTTTTTTTTATATAAATTTGTATTTACATTCATTTTTCCAAATTTTTTTTATTGTTTATCTAAGTGCATGAAAGATGCATTATACTTTAATAATAGTTTTTATCGTATATAATTAAAATGAAATAAAAATTATTATTCGTCGTCAAATGATAAATTTCTAATAAAACTCTCTGAATTCAAAATAACCTACTTGTAATTTAAAAATACTCCATTAGCCAGACAAATCATACATAGAAACAATATTCAGTACATATTTGAATTGACTATTACAAAATAAATTTTTATAAGATACTAAATTGCTCCATTTAAAATATAATTATCTATAAACTACCAAGAATTATAAATAAATGTATTCACATATATATGAAATGTGGGGGAAAATTCATGACAATAACTTCCTTAATTATTTCAGTTGCGCACACATGTGAGTTGCATTCTCTTCATGCTGTTTTTGGCTACTGTGAGAAAACTTGTTTTCTCTTTTAGTACGGAAGTTAACCTGTAAAATTTGTTTTAAAAAAGTGAAAAAAAACTTACCACGGATATAAGAGGCAGGTCATGAGAAACAGTAAAATTAAAACAATGATTACACTCGAATAAGGATTATCACTTTCTTTAGTCATCCTGATCCAATATTTTTTGTTGCACGCTAACCAAACGACCACCACAGGCGAAGTCCAAATTCGAAATGGTTAATATTTGTGAAAATACGCTTCGATTACGGATGTGCCTATTTCGACACAAATTCAACGAACTGAGAAGAAAAATGTAAAATTAATTGGAAAATAATCCAAATCCGGGTAAACAAATCAAACGATGAGCTTTAAACGACTCTTTCACAATAATTTTGAGAGACCGTTACTACTAAATGGCTAGATAGAACTGTGAATAAGGAAATATTCAAGTTTTGAGTTAATTAGTTTTTTTAAAACATGTTGAAAGTCTCTTTTAATTTCAATGCAATTATTTTTTCCCAGCTCTCAAAAATTCACTCTTTGAAATGAAGGTAAACGCAAGTGAGAAAAAGTATTTATTGTTTTCTGACGAGGTCAAAATTTTGGGAAAATTGAAATGTAACGGATGAAAAGTGTTAGCTATGGAGATTTAATAAATGATCTTTTGAAATTTTATTATTTTAAATATAAAACTCTCTGTTTTCTTACAAGGTTTGCTTATGCAAACTTATTAATTTTTATTCTTCCTCCTAACTAGAAAAATTTCCTGTTTATAATTTATAAAAATGCGTGTCGTACAGAAAATTATTAAATTACATTGATTTAACCATTTTTTTATTTCAGTTATAAAAATGATGCAACTTTTTTAGCTGTTGTGTATCATATAGTCCTTCTCAAAGAATATTTCTTGAGATAAATAATAGCTCAGTAAGCGAAAAAATTCGGTTACATTTTAAACATTAAAAACAATTCTAATTCTATTTAAAATTCATAAGAATTCGCCATATTACATTTTATGATAAAAGATCAAAACATTATACAAACAGTTCATGTACGCGACTGATTCGATGCACAAAAAATTACGATGTCTATAAAAATGTGAGTTAAAAAAATGAGCCTAAAATTGAACGAAACAAAAGAAACCTGTATTATAAAAATTATAATAGTAGTACATATTTATTCTTCATATTTAAAAAAATTATTAAATCAATATATAGTTATAAAACAACTCGACGTGTCATGGAGTCCACAAGTCGTTGGAAGTCCTCTGCAGGAATATTGAGCCAAGCTGTCTGTATAGACGTCCATAATAGTGGAAGTGTGGATGGTGCAGGAGTTTGGGCACGAACGGAAATTTCAATGATGTCCCATAAATGCTCGATGGGATTCATATCGGGCGATCTAGGTGGCCAGATCATGCGCTGGAATTGTTCGGAATATTCTTCAAACCAATCGCGAACAGTTCTGGCCCGGTGACATGGCGCATTGGCATCCATAAAAATCCCATCGTTGTGTGGGTACGTGAAGTCCATGAATGGCTGCAAGTGATCTGCAAGCAGCTGACCATAACCATTTCCAGTCAATGATCGGTTCAGTTGCACCAGAGGACCGAGTTCATGCCATGTAAAAACAGACCACACCATTATGCAGCCACCACCAGCTTGAACAGTGCCTTGTGGACAGTTTGGGTCCATGGCTTCGTGGGGTCTGCGCCACACTCGAACTCTACCATCAGCTCGTAACAACTGAAATCGTGACTCATCTGACCACGCTACGGTTTTCCACTGGTCTAGGGACCAGCCGATATGCTCACGAGCCCAGGAGAGTCGCTGCGGCCGATGTCGTGCTGTCAGTAAAGGCACTCGAGTCGGTCTTCTGCTGTCATAGCCCAAGGAAGACAAATTTCGCCGCACATTCCTATCGGACACGTCCCTCGTACGTCCCACATTGATTCCTGCAGTTATTTGACGAAGTGTTGCGTGTCTATTAACATTGACCATTCTACACAGACGTCGGCGGTCTCGGTCGTTAAGTGCAGGTGGTCGCCCACTGCGCTGT
>JAOUZG010037683.1:139214-166310 GCA_026289955.1 Argiope argentata
ATATATATATATATATATATATATATATATATATATATATATAAAACCGAAAATAGACAAAATAGGAAATAAAAGGTTAAATCTAAATCCTATGCTAGTGTCAACTTACCTGAGAAAGAAATAACCAACATTTGGTGGAAAATATTTGAAACCTATAGCAAAAACAATCTAAGAAAATTCTTTGTAAAAAAATTAGATTAAAATAATGATAAAATACACAGCTCTACTTACTAGTTTATTAAAACTGCCAATGTACCAAGCAGAAAAAATTTTGTGACTACTATCAGTTGAACAATGAACGGTTTCTCAAAAGTCCAAGTTCAAACAATAAAACCAGAACCGAAAAAGCCCGAAACTTAATTGCTTTTTCGGCAAGGATTGTGAATCAAAGCAAGTTTTTCTGAGAATTCATTTCACGTTTTCATAAGCTTTTGTCATTATTTTCTCGCTAACCTTAATTAAAATGAAACCTTATGAAATGCTATAGCAAACAATTGTTGTTGTTGTTTTTCTGAATAATTCGTCCCTCTACAACAGAATTCTGAAGAAATAATTAATAATAGCCTTTACTATAGTTTACACTACAATTCGAATATTTTCGCATTAAATTTTGTGAAAAGTATCTAAAAAATATAATTTAATTTGTGGTTCAAAAAATGAATGTTTTTCTATAATTTCAGTTGCACTGATATTTTCATGCCTTAGACATAGATTGATTTCTGATACCTATTTTCTGTATCTCTTTATATTTTTATTATATAAATTCTATAAAAACCGTATATTTATCTATTCAATTACGATCTCAAATCTTTTTTACGCAAAAGATGTTTTGCTAAATGCTTAGTTTAATTTGGAGGAAGTGGAGGAAACAAACAAAATCTTCGTTCTATGTGTTGTATCAGTCTTACTTTTCCCCTAATTTTTTAACCAATTGCAAAATGTAATTTTAATCCGTTGCGTAAAATAATAAAAATAATGTAAATTGTACTTAAGGCGTAAAATATTCTAGTCCCTCGTGATATTTGTTTTTAAAAACATGACCTAATTTAACTCCTTGATATACGAATTTATTTAACTTTCTAATTAGATGACACAACCTATTTTGGTCATTTATTGTTAATTTGATTTTTTTAATTATATATGGAGCATTTGGGATATTAAAGGGTTTCGAATTGATTTTTGCGTATTTAATACTTAGTTGCAGACTTGAAACTAAAAATTCAGTAATTCGATGCACGGGTCAGACACGTCATTGTATGCAAAGGAATTAAAATATCTTATTTTCGTAATGCCGCCTATAGCCAGGAATGAGTATAAGTTCTTTATCACTAGCCACTGATTTTTTATTTATTAGAAAAAGTTTATTTTTTTATTTTTATCCGAGAGTTTATCCTTTAATTCGAACTTCTTTTGCTAATAAAATGTCCCTGTCTTTACATCTTAATTTAAAATCTAAATTCATTTATCTTGTCTTTGAACATTAATAATTAAGTAATATCTCAGGATTTTCAAATAGAATTTACCATAATGATTTATTAAATTCTTAAATGGAATTCAGTCTGCACCTCATATTTATTTTGCAGCTAGCTGAAACGAAACTTTACGTAAAAATCTTTCCGACATTTGGGATTCGAAACATACGTTAACAAGCTTGGGCTTTAAAGTAATGAAATTAAAAGATTTTAACAAGCACGCTTGAATTAATGTGCTAAAGTATAGAAAATAACAATTTTATCATAATTTTGAAGATGAAAACAATAATTGTAAAAATGAAGAAACTAACATAACACTCAAGGTAAAATAGAATTTTCCTCTCATTCTTAAAGTACTTTAATATTTAAAGAAAGTTTAAGAATCTTCTTTTTTTTATATTCCTGTCTTTACATCTAAATTTAAAATCTAAATTGATTTATTTTGTTTTTGAACTTTAATAATTAAATAATATCTCAGAATTTCAAAGAATTAATTTTGGATTAATTTCTTTAATAAATTATCTTCAGTACTTCACGTTTTTATGATTTTTGTTTTGATTTTCAAATATTTCTCTGAAAAAAAGGATATTTATTTTGTTTTTGATAGGTTTCATAGTTTTTCATTACAATTATTTCGGAATCTTTCAATCATTTTTTCTCATATTCACTAACAAATAACATCTTCCGTATTAAATCAAAATTAAATAAGAGCGATTAATTGATAGTTAAATTCGAAGAGTATTCGGATTTTTTATTGTCCTCGGTAATATAGACCATACAGGATTTCAAAATTCTACCGCATCAGAAATTTAGGGAAAATCGGTTACAAAATTCCATCTTTACAAACATTAAATATGCAAGTAACATAAAAGCATGTGAAAACTGTTTCTTTACTTACAGGAATCCAATCGTGTAAACGAGTTTTTTTTTAAAAAAAATTAGATGACACAAATTTAAAAGGCGCTTCTGAATGGTTTTGAGTTACATGGTCAAAACCAAATGCCTAATATTTTGACCTGATCTTGGGTAAATATGAGAAATATTTTTGTAGGTGTTATTTTGACACTTTGTACCCTTCAAAAGAAGTAAATATAACGATTTTTTAAAATTATTTTTAACACTTCATAGTTAAGAAACTGTGGTCCCAATTTTTAAAAGAACGAACTTTGAAAATGGGAGATTGTTATCTCAGTTATGAGATAAGCACTTAACTTGCGTTACACCCTTTATAGCGTATAATTATTATTTATTACATCAATTATTAATCACTAGAATTTATTATTATATATTATAATTTGCATATTTTTTTAGGAATCTAAAATAACTTTTTAATTGCAATAGGTTATTTATAGATATAAAAATGGAAATTTATTTCCATAAGTATTAACAAGTCAAGAAAAATAATATAAAAAGTGAATGGGAGAAGAACTGCAATTAACTCATTGAATCTTTTACATAAAAAAACTTATTATGTAAACCTAAAATAGAGCACTTGATAAGCGGTTCACCACATCTCTATTACTTTGGAATATCATAAATAACGAGCTGCAGCAACACATTTTCACTGGAAAATCTATGATCTTCTTGTGACAAGGAATATCATCAGTTGCAGAATGAAGGTGAGATTCAACATAATCAATTATTCTAAAGATAGAAAAAATTATCCCATTTTGAAATGTTTTAATGTGAATATTTAGAAACTGAAGAATTAACTTTTAACAGATTTTGATGGAACACAAAATTAGGCAGATTTTTAGGAGTAGCTCGTGCATATGAGACTTAAAATAGTAAAAATCCTGTATTTATACTATCTCTTAAAATTTTCCCCTTTTTACAATTTGAATCGATTATTTGCAATCAAATACAATATTCTTATATTTAATAAAAATTTGTAAAATTTCTCCACGAGACCTTCTTAGTAAAGGGTCGAGCACTGTGTTATTTTCACCATTCACTCTCTAACATTGTTCATGCACTATATAACATCAGCATTGTTTAATGAGTAGTTCTGCTTCTGTAATTAGTTTCCTGGTTATACTATGTTTTACTTTGTAATTCTTATCCAGTGCTCTGTAAATTGTAGAATATTCTAAATTCAATACGCAGACGTATCGTAAATCAATTGATTTGTCGAAATGCTTAACTAAAAGCAGTTCAAGTTATGTTGCTAATGAAGATGTTACTTGATTTTCGAAAATCCTAATAAATCCTGTGAGAACATCGAAGATAAAAATTATCTTTTACCACTTTAAATATTATATTCTTTCCTGAGAAGTAATGTGAATCGGAATAGAATAAAATTAATTTTGAGTTCAAAAAAGATTTCAATTAGGAAGCTTTTTTTTACTTCACAAATATCAACAAGGAAAAAGTTATTGATCATTTTGACTAAAATAAAGCAAGAAGGGCGGGTTTTTATTTTTAAATACATTTTAGTATATTAATACACAATGACCAGATATTTTTGCTACTGAATCTTAATGTTTTCTTAAAAAATAACTAAGAAAATAATATTCCTGAATGAGTGCTTACTTAAAAAATTGTGCACCTAGAAATTCTATATGAATTCAAAGAAAAAAAAACCCACGAAAATATAAATCTTTTCAGATTACACAAATTTAAATGTCTTGGAATAAAAGTGGCTGATGAACTGCTGGCTTTAACTACTTAACTATCAAAAAAAAAAATTTTTTTTGCACTAACAAAATGATATATTTTGTTTTGGGAAAATGTAGACTTTTGAATTTAATTAAGAATTATCGGAGCATTTAAGATTTAAATATAATTTTGTCTCGGACAACTATGAATGATTGAGTTTTAGATCATAGATTTAAAAATGCAGCAATTCAATCCCCATGATATGCATATCAGATAAACCGTTGAAGAGTTTAAAACTAGGCGTTCTGGCCTAGAGGAAGCGCGTTTTCTCCATTATTTAGGCGTTCTGAGTTCGATTCCTTGCTCGGGCATGGCTGATTCTTATCCTGTGTTACATGTGTTAGGTGTGCGAAAGAGTTCCTATGTACTAAAATTGTTGTTCAAGCGAGTGCTTGAGTGTCATCTTCGTATGAGCTAGGAGCCAGATTTCTGCCTCGAGTATCATGGGTCTGCACTCTCAGAAGCTACTTTATCCCCTTTCTGTTGTAATGTGGACACAGCAACAGCATCAAGGGTTTAAGAACCTTTCTTCCCTGAGTATAATTCAGTATATTAAATTAGAAAAGAAACTAGAGGGTGTATTATAAATTTGCTTTGGTCAGTGACATAGCGACTGAAAATGATACCTGGATGTAAAATATTGTTATCTGTTCCCTGCCTTTAAATTTCTTGACGAGGCAAAAACACTTTGATTTCATTACAAAGTATAAGACTAAGACTGGAAAATCAATTATCCTTTAACCTTATCATAACACAATGCTGTATTTAATCGTCAGTCTGAGGGAACTCCAACGAGATCGACCAAAATCGATGACAAGCAAATATTTAGCAAACAAAACCTGACTTTGTTGTTGCTTTTTTCAAGTGCAAGTGATCCAAAATTCAGGGAAAATTTCAAAAATCAATAATTTGGTAGGCAGGGGTGCCCACAGCATGTTTTGATGTCGCATGTTGCGACATCAGACGAAATTTTGGGGGGGATTTTGAAAAAAAACTAGGGAAAAGGGGGAGGATTTTCTCATTATGCATATTCACTTTTTAACTGAATCGAATCAATCTGCACACTTGTATGTGTGTTGTCCTGTAAATTTGTAAGCAAGACTGTTGTTTCTGCGAGCTGTGCTTACACTACTACTGTGGTCACGTCACGTGGTGCAGAGGTCATATTTCCTCGTCTCGCCGCTCCGCCCTGTGATACTGCACTCCCGCTTGTCTTCGTTTAGCTAGTCGACGTGTTTTGATTTTGTTAAGTTTTGTGTGTTGCGAGTTATTTATTGTAAATTACAATCATCTAGTTTTTTCAATCCAATATAGAGACAGGTGATTTACGTTAGAGTATATAGCATTTTTCTACATATATTTGTGATGGACTACAACTCACTGATATTTTACTAAAAACTAAAAAGTAAATATGCCTTTGAAATATCAATGAACTTTCCTACTACTAATGGAAGAAAGTTTAACTACTCCTGGAAGAAGGTTGTTCTGCCAAATAAAATTGTACTCGTCAGTAAGAGGCTTGTTTACAGCCAAGAAAGTTATTCTGCTTTTTGTTTGCCATGTCTGCTATTCGCTCTTCCTACCGAGAGATCGATTTAGGGAACCACAGGATATAGAGGATGGACAAATCATTAAGGGAGATAGAGATATTGTCTTACATGAAAAGTCTAAAAATCACATATCAGCCGAAATCGCTAGAATCCAATGGATATCTCAAAAACGGATTGACTCAAATCTGGCTGAGCAGACAGATAAAATAGTTCAACACAACCGTGAGGTAGTGTCTGTAATCATAGATTGCTGTCGATTTTTAAACGAACAAATGCTTGGATTTCGAAATAAGAATTATGTAAAAGGTAAATTTTTAGGACTGTTCAGAGTTCTAAGCAAGTATATTCCTGATGCAAGGGTTTACCTTCAGAAGATCGACAAAGCTATAGCCAATAAGGTCAAACTAGGATCTAATTTTTTGAGTTATCGCGATATTTATGATCTTGTAAATATAATGAGTGAAAAAGTGGTTTCAAAAATAACGCACAATATCAGCACGACCAAAGTGTATTCAATAATACTAGATTCAACTCAAGACGTCAGCAAAAAAGAATGCTCGGCTCTTTTGATTCGCCATGTAGAAGAAGAACAACTTGATTCGCAAGGCTCTTCTAAAACAAATGTAAAAACTGTGGAACGGCTAGTTAAAGTTTTTACTTCCGAAGACACAACTGGAGAAAATCTTGCTAAAGAAGTACTCAACTGTTTGAGCTCACTAGGTCTTGATCCCAATAATATTGTGGGTCAAAGTATGGATGGAGCAGGCAATATGAGAGGTAAATACATTGGCCTGAAAACGATTATACAAAAAGATTATCTTAAAGTTTTTTACATGTTTTACGCTCTCACCGATTAGCTTTGGTTGCAGAAAAATCGTTAGAAATGTGTTCATAAATGAGACATTTATTCCAGTTCTTGCAAGAGTGTTCTGTTTTCATGTCAGGGCACAGAAGACATCATGTTTTTATAAAAAACTTGGGAAAAGGAAACAAAACCCAAAGAAAGTAACGGCTGAAGAGAGTACAAACAACCAGATGGTCAAGCCGAAATGATGCCCTGCAGACAGTGATAACCTGTTTTGACATAATGAAACAGACTTTTTCAGAGTTATGCCTTGACAGAGACTCAGACAGTGACACAAAGGCATCGACAAGTGGTTTGGTCAAAAAGCTTTTGGACTTTGACATAGTTTCTACCATGCTTTTGGTCAGAACCATTTTCAAAGTACTGTCACCAGTAACAAAGTGCTTACAATCTCAAGCTATCGACTACAGTGTCTCCCTAAAATTATTGCTGTCTCAAAAAACAAATTGGCCGAGCTTCGAAGCGAAAAGGGATGGAAAACAGTAAAATCAGAAATTGCTGATTTTTGTGAAGAGCACAATGTAGTACAACCTATTCTCAGAATTAGAAAACGGTTCATGGATGAAATGGCCGTGGACGAAACAATAGTAGAGCCATTTAAAAAAATTAAAATTGAAGCGTATTACCAAGTTTTGGATTCTCTGCAGCAGCAGATATCTGATAGGTTTCCAGAAAGAACTTTAGCTTTGGTTACACAGATGTCAGTATTTAGTCATGAGGGAATTTTGAGGAAACTGACCCAACAAATTCGAGAAAAAAGATAGAAATTGAAGAAATGTCCGAATTTTATGATTTAGATCAAGAACAAGTCATTGACGATCTGGAAGCATTTGTCACTGACCACAAAGCTACCTACTCTATCATCAACATAAATGATGTTGCTTTCCTGGGAGAGAAAATCCAAAATAACGATAAGGCCAAAGCAGTCTCATCCCACCAAGATGACAGAACGTCAGGAACTGACACTGACGATGAAGAAACTGATTACCAACAAATCGTACATCAATGGCTAAGAAGGGGTTTTATTAGATAATTTAGGTGCCTTTTAAATCTCTCAGGGCTACCAAACCTGCGTTTACTATACACGATTCTTCTGTCTCTTCCAGTCACCAGCTGTTCTGCGGAGAGGACTATGAGCAAGTTGAAAATAGTGAAAAACCGTCTTCGAAGCAGCCTAGGTGACGAGTGGCTCTCTAGTCTGATGATCCTGTGTAGTGAAGGTGGCATTTTAAAAGAAATCCCGAATGAGGAAATATTGAATCGATTTGCTATTTCGACTGAGCACAGAAAAAAACTACTGTTCAGAAAATCATTTGTATAATGCAAATATTAACTTATTAAAATTTATGGAATTATACGCAATTTTTTTAGCCTGGGGAAATCCGTGAATTATACAGGAATTTTCATTTAAATCTAGATTATCCTTGAATTTTTCCGTGGGGGTTGGGGGCTCCCTCTCCTTCCATTTTTTATCGTCTTTTATTCTGGTGTTCATGGAACTCGATACTTCGGAAATGTCACAAAAAATATATTTAAAGAAGTATACACTATCTATATTTAGAAATGCTTTATTGTTACAATTGCTTAGGAAGGTAACAATATCCCCATACTATCCAAGAATTTAAGTATGGATGCCAATTTTTTGGGGGGGGGATTTTGCGACATGGACCATGGGGGGGAGGGACACCCCTGTTGGTAGGTAAAGAGATGCCGTTTTCACAGAAAAGATAAAAAGGAAACCGAATTGAAAAGACTTGTATTTGTCATATCTACGAAAAATATTACTAAATGCAGTGAGTTTCCTGTTTCCTCGTGTGATAGCTATGTTCCTAAATGAAAGACGATGTGTCGGAACCAACCATTATTTGACCCAAAATCTTGTCTTATGCGAAGTATCACTGTGTCAGTCGGCGTCCTGGCTTAAGGGTAGCGGGTCTTCCCCGTGTTCTGTGCGTACTGGGTTCGGGCATGGTTGTTATTTTGTATTCTATCTGTGAAGTATGAGAATTTGCCCCCTTCCCTTGTCGAAAGAGGTTGTGCAAGCGAATGTGACGCATGAAGTAGCTAAGTCGTACTCTTGGCTCTAGTTGGCGCTGCTGAAAAACAAAATATGCTCAATCGACTTAAAATCGCTGACGGCCGTCAGCGCTCTTGTCCATGGCAAGTGCCATTAGTAACAACAACAATAATCACTATGTCAATATTAGAAACAACTGATGATTTACATTGTACAATATGCTACAAGTAAATTCTGATTTCGTGACAAATAACTTCGGTTTTGCTTCCATTCTTTTTATGCGAAAGACGCATTTTTTTATCTTCATTTTCTTTCGAATTAATATTTTTTTAAAAAATGTCTTCATTTCTAATTTATTTTTACAAGCAGAAGTTATACATTCAAGTAACTTTAATGCTTAATTTTCAGTTTTCAACTTGAACTTCCAATGGTTCAAGGACTGAGAGGATTTTGTCATTCTCGGCGCCTGTTCGAGTATTTCATGAAAAATTATCTTCGGAATTTTTTTATCTGTAAAAAAGTATAAAAAATAGATATATTTGTTTATTTGTTTACGTTCATTCACTTTCGATATTGATTAAAGTTTGTTCATGTGCAATATCATTCATTTTTTTATGGCTTGGAGCAAAAAAAAAGGGAGGGGGGCTCTGAAAGATTTTAGAAGCATACATCTAAAGAGAAATATATGTTATCTATAAGGGTCAAGAACGAAAGTTTTGAAAGGCTGGGAAACTCAAAATAGTTATTATCAAAAGCTGGGCAATGATCCAAAGAGGTCTGTGACCTGATTCACGAGACAACTCTGGTAAATGTTCGAGGCGCAGGAGTAAGGGGAGAATTTTACTTGCTTAGCTGATAACAAGCGGGAAGTGTTTTAAAGCACATAATTACTTTACTGCGGATGAATGTTTATTAGTTAAATCTGTCACTTTTTAAAAATTTGTATTTTATAAGGAAAAACTGTTTATACAAACAAATTTGTACAACTCTAGCTATCTAAATATAATGATTATTATTATTTTAAACGCTTTACAGAAATATAACATTTTAAATTCAGTTTGTAATAAACTCACAGAAATATTAATCCCAAAAGCAGGATTCCAAAAATAGTTACAATGAATTTTAGAATATTTGAATATTCTGTGCCGTCCTTTATTGTATTGTCGTTTAAATAAATTAATTAAACAAAAAAACTTGATAAAAAGAAGTTGAGCAAACTGGAAAACCGGTCCCGTATTTATCAGTTGCCAATTCACATTTCGTATCAAGATTTATTTAAAGAAATTCTATTTTCGGACATAAGGCATCATTTTTCTCCTTCCTTTCCATCTAGAAGATTCTTCGTTTTCTTATCGTTATAAAAAAATATTTTCTTTTGACACTGTTTCAATTAAAAATGAAGATATTTAATCTTTTATTAAAATTGAAAAGCCAACAAAGAGCTTTTATATAACAAAAAAGTTGGCATTTAAATAAATGTAATATTTTTAAAAAAATTTACTGCAATTTACTATGTTTTCAACTTACTTTTTAAGAAACGATAAAACTGAATTGAGCCCGCAATATCTACTTAATTTGATATTTAATATAATGATACATAATAACAAAAAAATTAAAATTAAAAATAAGCAGAGGAGAAATAGCTATTCGAATCGTTGTCGTTGTTTCTAATGGCACTTCACATAAGTAAGTTCACTGACGCAGGCAGCGATTTTTAAGCCGAAGGTACGTTTCTTGTTTTAAGTAGCGCTAACTAGGACCAACAGTACGTCTTAGCTACTCATGCATCACATTGGCTTGGGCAGCTCCTTTTTACAGGGAGTACATTCACACATTTCACATATAGAACAGATGAAGAACAATCATGCCCGAACAGGGACTCGAACACAGGACGGCCAAATCACGGGGAAAACGTGCTACACCTGTGACAGGACGTCATCATTCGAATCTTAATTTTAATAATTGCAAGTTGGATAAATCTGTTTTGAAATAAGACTAAACAACAACTGATGTTTTCTAATAAAAATGTTATTTTTAAAAATCAGAGCACTAAAGACAGTTTTGACTATTTTCTATAAAAATGCTTCCTAAAGGAAATTCATGTTGAATTTCTTATCAAAGATTTTGGCTTTTCATGGTTGTAACACCGTTTAAAACATATCGAGCCATTATTAAATATTTTGAATACCAAGAATATGCATCTTAGTATTTAAGCATTCAAAAGTTTCTCTTTTTTTGATAAAGACTCAGAAAAAAATGTATGAAAAAAATTGAATAAAAAAAGGAAGAAGAAGTTAAGGGGAAAAGCTATTAATGTGGTGAATTGTAAAATTCTCAACATATTATTTATATAAATATTATTGCAATTTAAACTTAAAATGCTTTTCCCAAAACTAGATTTTATGTAAAAGTTTTTACTTTCAAACAGGATAACTACAGTTATGACTAATACAGTGATTAAACTTTCACGTATAGTTTCTTAAAATAGCTCTGCAGAGGATGAATTAGATTTTGATACTATTTTAATACATCTTAAATTATCCCCTTTTATATAAAAAATAACGCATATAATTTACTGAACATTACATAATATTTGTTCAAATCGCTGTAAAATCTTTATTAACCACATCGTGTACATGTGTGCAACTGTAACATTTCCATGTAGCATAACACAAATGCCTGCGTCGAACATTCAAAGCCACCTCGCATTTTACTGAAAGAAACTACATTGTATTTTATACATGTATCTGATATAACATCTTGTAAAGAAACAAATTTTAAACGTGGTTTCCGCATATATAAAATAATAAAATGAATATGAATTACAAACAACATGTAGTTGTACTCTGGAAAAATTTCCTACTTGACCGTGACACACAAAACATTAAAAAAATTTTAAGTTCCTAGTTCAAAATAAATATCCTCTAGCATAAACTATATTTTATCATTAGTTTTATATGATTAAGCACATCGTTTGGCTTGTAGTACATATGAAATTTTGAAAATGCCCATTAAAAGTAGCATAAACTAAGCATTTTCAGGAAATTATGATAAATCATATTCAAAACGGCTATTTTATCAATATTTAATAAGTTATAATTTAAATTTCCTATTATGGTATGTATGATTCCTTTTTTAAAAAATACCGTGAATATTTTCTCGTACTTTAAAAAGATTATATGCATAGATTATGTGCATTTTTTCTGCTTAATTATTATTATTAATTATGAGATCCCGTATTTTATGCTATTTTTGAATATGAATTTCATAGATTATAAGCTTAAAGAGTACTAGTACTGAAATCAATCTTTGTGGAAATTTTTCTTTTTTCTTTTTATTTGCAGAAATATACTTTAGAATGTTCTAAATATCTGCCATATTATAGCATGGAAAGTTCTTGTTGATATTTCGTTTATTTAACATTCAGATCAAGTATAATTCAATTATCTTCAAGGAGTTTCTTCTTTTCTCCCCCCCCCCTCTCTTTTCGATGACAGTTTGTTTTTATAATGTATCTCAAATTAGTGATGTGAGCAGAAACTCTTATATTCCTGTGTTAATTAATACAAGTGTTTTATAACCAGACAAATCTCAGCTAAATCTCCAAGGCATTACTTCCCTTTTGAAATTTATAAAGTATGAGTTATTAAAATTTTTTATACTGAAAAAAATTATAAGTTCACTATATTCATAACATTATATTCAAAGCATAATAATTTCAAGTGACATAGCCACATAACTAATAACTGCACACTGTGCTATGGTCACTTTTTGTCCTGAAGAGACTGCGTTATCACCCTTTTAAATTTTAAATACCGTAATTTCAATTAATTATCAGTCTTGACAGCTTTCTGAAAAAAACCTTTATGTCATTGAAATTTTTTCTTCTTATTCATCTGCAAATACGTTATACATTATTAATTCTTAGCTACCTTTTATCATTTTTCCATCCTTGGTAATTTAGATTATCATTTACAAGTTAGTAAATGTGCTTTTTAAGAGAGAATTCATTTTCAACAACATATAATTGAAAAATTCATTCTTGTGAAAGTAATTATACTCTTAATTTTAAAATATATAAATAATTTTCATAACTTTTAAATTATCCAAATTTCAAATTGGCGACGTCATATTTTATGCAGCTAGATATATACTGCTATCTCTAATCTGAAGATTTATATAATTCCTATTTTAACGAACTGCAACTTTCATCATTTGTATATGATAAAATTCAAATGAAAATGATTTCTATACAGAATTTTGTTTTTCTGTCCAATACAGACAGAGAGAATTAAACCTATGAATAGTTGAAAGTCGACTTCATCACACACTACCAAAGGTAGTCAAAAATCTGCATTCGTGACAAACGTCACACTTAGGTAGATATTGTAGCAGGAAAAGCTTTCTCTGAATTTGAAACGAACGAAATCATTGTTTCATAGTATAATTTAATATTTTTTTAATGGTATGCACAGTTCAATTAATTCAATGCTGTTAGTTTTAAGTAATCGTCGAAAAATATGAAAACACCAAATGGAAACACCTATGTTTGCTTGTTTTTAAATTTAGTTAGTTCAGTAAATTTAGTTAAATTTACAAAACCTTTTCAGAATTATTTTGGATTAAAAAGAAACAAAGATATTAAGAGATGTTTATAAAATAAATATCTTCATCGCAGATAACTATAATTTTTTTCGTATACAAAATATACAAAATGATGAAATAAAATAAAATTTTGGATGAACTACTAACAAAAATTTAATTTATACCCGACCCTTTAATTACGGCAAGTTTTTATCCTTTAACCTTGCATTCACGGAAGAAAACTTTAGATCACCAATTTCTTGTGATAAGGAAAAACGGAATGCAATTTCTATGTCGCCATCAGCTTTATATTCTTTATCTTACTGAGCAAATCATACTGTATCTGAATAAATTTGTTCTAAATTCATATGAGCTGATACAATTCAGTGACTATGTAAGTAAGGTGACTGGCATCTGAGGCACAATATGATTTATTTTCGCCTGATCTGTAATATTGAAAGTTAGAAAGAGCAAATGTCATCAGGAACTTGTCATTCCTTCCTTCTCTAAAGGGTATTTCACTTTAAAAATTATCATAAACGCATTAATGTATTTGTCTCCATGGTGCCTCCTAAGAATGAAACCCGATGCAATTGTATCCCAATTCTTGCCCTCATGATGACTATGCTACTGGTAAACGACGAAAAACATGGCATATATATATATATATATATATATATATAAGAACAAAGATAAAAACAATTTTGTAAATCTAAACCGAATTATAAAGGATACATTACGAATTGTAATTTTTAATTATTATATTAATTAGATATATTTAATTAGATACAGAAATGCATTTAGAGAGCGCATATGCTGCTATTCAAAAAAAAAAAAAAAAAAAAAACTGTGAAACATATATGAATTAATACAGAAGTAAAAAAAGGAGAAAAAAACTATAGTGATAGTAGGAAAAAAACCTAAAGTAAAACCAATAAGAAAAGAAATCCGGCCTAATGACTTTCTCAAGGGCTGCCATCAGGCAAGGATTCCAATAAAAGGTAGAATTTTTTTCTGTAAAGGGTTTTGACTATTGCCTAAAAAATTAACCCTTTTATGATCTGAAAAATTCCACTTTCCAAACTATAAGAGAAGCATCACATTTTAGGAATATAAAAGCAAATGACAATCATAAAAAAAAAAACCTCACAGAATTAAAATGCATGAAAAAAAAACTATACACAATAATAAATAATCAAATATTAGCAATAGAAAAATAAGAAGCCAAGAATATACCAGTAGTCGGTAGATTTTAAACATCACATATATTGTTACGTTTTTAGCGTAGCGGGTTCGGATTGAATGGACTTTACTTGAGGACAGCACAAACAGATTTATTTACAGCTATTTACAAGTATTTACAGGATGATTTGATAAAGTAAAACTTCAGATAAAAACAATCCAGCAGTCAACAGCAACTTATAGCGTAAATACAAGCCTTACGCACAATAAAAACCGACTGCAAAATAGCTATCGTATAGCACAGCAAACAGTAATTCACAACGAGCTCAATAATACAACTTTAACATCAAACGTAAACACAGCTCAATAATAACAAACGAGTAAAGTAATCCATTAGTCCAGCCAGATGAAGCTGCCGAAAATACGACAACCCGTCCCTTATATAGTCGAGCGAGCGCCCAAAAGCACGCAAAACTTCAGAAAACACCACGAGCGATCCAGCGACTATCAGATTATTCCTTTCGCCAAACCAACCCGGCTGGCGCGAAACTCCTCGCCAAACGCCACCAACCTTGGTGCACCCCCGCGGCGCTCGCCCGCTCGTAACAATATGTTATTTATATATATATCTTAATTGAGAACACAAAGAAGAAAAACGTATAGAGCGGTGGGGTCAAGAGGAATGACCAAGAGAAGAAGGCAACTTCTATAAGTAGCGATTGTGGTAATGTTGTCCGGTCCAATTAGAAGTTTCACCGTATCTTGTGGGAGGGTCCATGGTTTTGCGAGGAGATCACCAAAGTCTATTTCTGGCCTTTTTAGGTCTAATTATTTATAGTTTTAATGCGTTTGAAAATTGTAAGGATAAAAAGAAAAATTAAGGACAAGATTTTTAATTTAATAAATGTTATTTGTGGTTTCTTTCAATTTTTGGAGTTACGGGTGAAGCCTATTGAAATTGGATGAAGGTGCTGTTTTTGAGTGGTATATAGCAAGTTATTAGGTGCAGAGGCTAGTACATGGTGGGTCCTGGGGGATTGAGATACTTTCTTCTTTTAAAAACATTGCAATCGTTTCTAGGAAATTCCTTATTAGTTAGATTTTTAAACTCAAATTTTTAACTTTTTGAAATTTAACAGGATAAAAAAAATTGTAATAATGAAAGTTCCTATATCGAAGAAACAAATTATCTTATAAAAAATTTAACTAATAATGAATTCCTTAGAAACTATTGAACTATTGAAATTTTAATTAAAGAAGGTTTAGTTCTCTTCTAAACAATCGACACTTATGACTAACCCAGTAGTCGTCACTTAAATTTTACAATAAATAAACAACATGTTTTTAAAAGAAAAAAGTATCTCAATCCCCCAGGACCCACCATGTACTAGCCTCTGCATCTAATAACTCGTTATATACCACTCAAAAACAGCACCTTCATCCAATTTCAATAGGTCTTTATATATATATATATATATATATATATATATATATATAATTGTCATTTGTTTTTATATTCTTAAAATAGGATGCATCTTTTATACTTTGGGGCGTGGAATTTTTCGGATCATAAAAGGGTTAATTTTTTAGACAATAGTCAAACCATTTACAGAAAAAAAACATTCTTTTTTTTATTGGAGTCCCTGCCTGATGGTGACCCTTGAGAAAGTCATCAGCCCGGATTTCTTTCTCTTAATGGTTTTCTTTAAGTTTTTTCCGACTTTCAGTATAGTTGTTTTTTTCCTGATTTTTTACTTCTATTTTGATTCATCTAAATAATATGAATATATAATGAAAGATAAATAAACAATACAGAATAATAGTATAAGAAATAACAAAAGAAAAAGAAATTCTTCTCTCCACAAGTAGATAAAAGGTGTATGAGATTCAACACACACGTCTCACGAACAAGCAGCGCAAAGAGAGTATAACGAATCAATAAATATTGCTACTTATATCCCGCTCTAAATGACCAGAACACCGTCAACAATGGGTACGTCATATCCGGTGAATTTTGATCAGATCGGGAGGACACATCCGGAGGCAACATATATTACCATACGTAAAAAAAAAAGATCCCACTTAACTTATTCAATTCACCTGATGTCAATGTGTTTTTAAAGCCAAGGAGTCTTTTGTTTATCTAGAGTTTTAATTAATGGATTAACACAACGGAGCTAAACGCAATCATTCTACTTATTCCGTATCGGCTTGATTATGCGATTTATTTTTAAAAAATAAATCGCATAAAAAATTATCGCACATAAAGTGAAAAATAATCGCACATAAAGTGAAAAAGAACAAAGACAATATTGTTCGTCTGTCTGCATTTCACAAATATTTCTCAAATCTTTATTTGGAAATCGAGTTTCTTATTCATACCAATTGTCTTGATTGCTATTCTTAGATATTCTTATGCAATGTAATGATTTTGAGTAGTATAATTATTGTCTCTCCTCTTTTAAGCGTTTTTCCGAAGCGTTTTGATAAAATATTCTTTATATTTAAGCAAAAATTTACTTCGTTCCACTAATCTAAATTTTCTCGTTGTTTTATTTAAGAAATTATTTATCTACCTAATAAGATTTTAAAACCATTACATGTATCTATATCGCTTCCAAGCAAGAAATCAAATACTGTTCGAAAACTAATCATGACGTCTTGCAGATCCAACGCAATAACCAATGAAATGCGTTTAATTTCCATACTGAAACATTATTGGTTCTTCTTCCTTTAGTGAAGAAAGGGTACCGCGAAAATTCTAAAGTCGAATGCAACTTTAATTTGGATTTTTTCAAGTATACTCAATAATACTTCATTAAGATAGCATTTGACATCAAGATAAAAAAAAAAGAATATTTACCTTGATAATGCTATTGTACAATAGTTTTTTTTTTGTTTTGTTATTATAGATCAATGTGCATTGTGTCATTTTCTGCATGCTAGTGATATTCTCCTCATTTGAAAAATGCTGACTACGATGATAAGACGTGCTTCTCTTATTTGTCGCAGTATACGTAATTTTAATTCAAGATCGCTTCATTTATCTACTGTAAAAAATAAAGATCCTGTTATGTGAGTCACTTTTTTTAAACTTTAACTTTTATTTATTTATGTGCTCATTATTATTTTTTGATTAAAATAAATTGATATGTAAACATGCTTTATTCTAAAGTGTTATTTTAAATAACAGGTGAATTTTTTCTTTCCAAATCCTCATTTAACTCATTATTTTAAAAAATCTAAATGCATCTTAATTTTTATTCACTGTTACATTTGATTAAAGTTAATCCTGTTTTTGCTATTTTGCTTATTTACTTTGAAGTTTTTTCCTTCATTGTGTAGTGTATTGAACAATTAATGTAATCAAAGCTTTAGTAAATTAAAACATTTGATTCAACAATGTGTTTGCAAATTCTCCTCATAATTTTCACTATGAATAAATTTTTTTTTGTACATTTTATGTACCAAAGCAAGCAAGTGCAAAAGTTATAAAACATGCATTGTTCTATACTAACAAAAAAGTATTTTTTTTGGCAGCATTATAACTAAGGTAAGTTTTCCATTGTCTTTATGTGAAATGTTATCTTAATGAAACACTAAAAATTTATTTAGCAAATGTTTTTAAAATAAAATAATGCCCAGATGCAGATAAGATTTTGAATGGATTTATTTTTCTGCACATTACTGTAGGAAAAGGTTTGGATTTAAATATTAACAGGATTTCTAAATTAATTTATCTTAGAGTTAGCTTTAAAAAAAAAAACAAAGCTCCACAGCAGGAAAAAAAATAGATCAATAAATAAAATTTTGAAGCATCTGAAGTTGAATTATGTATGCATATTATAAAGCTACTGCTCTGATTTTTTAGTCAAAATCTGAGACTGAAATTTGATAGTAATTGTATAAGCTTTAGCATTGGATTAACATACTTTCCCTTTGATATTTTTAAAAATTGCTCTTGGTTGTAATCTGATAAAATTGAAAATCTGATAAAAGATTTAAGAAAAGAAATTTCAACCCATTTTGGTAAGCAAATATCCTCATCAAATGTATAATTATCATGTCTATTCAATATAAATAGCGAGTAGCATTTTTTACTTCATTGTCTGAGTAGGTAATTAATGATGAGAGAATTATGACTTTAAATGTATTGTAGATTTTGTAGCAAAATTTTCTTCTATTTCTAGGTAACATTTGGCATATCTGTTTGCATGCTTTATTATTAACTTTAATAGAATATTAGTTCTTTCATTGTAATAATGGGATTTGTTTCTAACTGCTCTATCTAAAATATCACTCTGATTGTCAACATTTTGTTGATTGTAAATTTTATTATAGGAGTAAATGGGAATATGATCACTCAGACAAAATGCAACTCTTTGATGTGGTCCTATCAACCTTGATAGTTCTTTTATTTAGAAATGCACAATTAAAAATTTTTTTTAAAAATGTTAATAAGAATTTTGAAATAGCAATGCTTGTTATAACACTTGTTTATTGATTTTAATTGAACATTTCAAAAATCAATTCCAAATAATAATGTATTTTTCTTGAAAACTTTTACATGTAAAAATATTTTACAAATCTTTATTTTCCTTGGGGACAATTAATCTTTGATCAATAACATCTGTTATAAAAAAAGATGTGTTGCAATAATTGTTTTATTCATATAAATTATGCAAATTTACAAAAAAAAATCAGATATAAAATCAAATGTCCAGGATTTTTTAAAAAAAATGTATACTAATTTTCTAAAAAGACATTCTTAAGAATAGTAATGGATTCCTTCAAACTAATAGTTTGCTATTAAAAACTAATATATATATATATATATATATATATATATATATATATATAAAGTATTCTTAGATCATATACATATAAGATAAATTGTAACCTTATAAAATCTGAAATAAATAAATCATTTATGGTTTGGAAAAAAAAACAGGTCTGTGTAACCTATTAAAAACATCTATACTTATTTTAAATTGCCTTTAAATTAAAATACTTTATTTTTTAAAAAAAAGAAAATAATTTCCTTTCTTTAAAAAAGATTTTACAATATATTGACTATTGAATTTAATAACACTTGCTTGTTGCTTTATAATAAATCTTACTTATATTTTTAAAGTTTACTGTTTAGCTTCTTTAAGGTGAATTCATTTTTTTTTTGTTTTGATGAATAAAAATTAATGCAATCAAGACAGTAATTTAAATGGTCTTTAACATTATAATTTTAGTTTTAAAAACAAACTTAGTTTGCCAGTGATCAGTTTTAAAAAAAGGCAGAGAAAATTGGCTGTCAACCTTAAAAAAAGAGATTTAAATGTTTTTAAAATATATATATGCACAAACAGGTATTATGTTGGTAATAAATTAATGATAACTGTCTCATTTACTTACTTTATGATGATCCTTGAAATGCTAGCATAAAGAATTATCTTTTAAGATTTATTAACTGAAGTGACAAGCAATATTTTTTTAGAAAGAAAGTAACAAGAAAAAAACTATTAATTTTTCAACTGATTATTGCTATAGTGATTATTTAATAGTACAGAGAGTAAAACAAAGATATTATTACTTAATATGGATTGCTAAAAAAATATTTTCAATGATGTCTGAGACCTACAGAACTTTTCTTAGTTGTCTTCACCTAGTGCAAGAGACATTTTCAATCTTTGAAGTCCAGTTACTGCCTTCGATTTAAAATTCAAAAGGTTTCTCCTTGTTGGATAGAGATCTTAAATACACAAATAAGAATAAAAATCAATAATTGAAGTAAGTCTTTGAAAAAAAAATGAAGTTAAGGAAATATCTTTTATCTGCAGATTTTCTACAAGTACTTCTCGTATTGTATGTGGTTTTCAAATACACTTTATGCAAGCAGCATATGTCTAATTCTTCTTATTTCTTTTAATTTTCAAATAAATTATTTCAGGATTAAACCAATAAACTTAAGAATATATAATTCAAATATTAATGAACTATAATATTCTTAACATAATTTTAAAATAAATTTAAAATTCTCTAAAACAAAGTGCTTAAATAAGCATATTATAATCAAGAAATTAAAATTTTGTTAGTAAGAAACCATTCAAATTGTTTGACAGTGACATCTAGTTATTTTATAAATGGTTTGAATTGAATTATTTATTTGTAAACTTGTAACAATTTTGAACCTGACAAAAAACTTGGAGGGTCTAGAATTCAACTAACACTGTGAGAAAAGTTTTTTGGAATGTAGTTTTGTATTGAATTAATTATAACTTTTAAAGTCCTCTTCTTATTTATTGAGATACAATATATCCATGAAGGCTTCTATATAAGGAAATTAATGCAAAGCTCCATATATTGATTTAGAGTGGGTTTTTTTTTTAAATTCTTCACAAAATCCAACAATAAACTTGTTGTGCAACTGAAAGATTAAACTATAATGAAAAGTATATCTAATACCTCTGTCTTATTGATAAGGGTTATAGATGGTGCCAGCCTCAAGAATCATTGTTAAGGTAAGCTATTTACTTTACTATTTGCTCTAAATAATCAAAAGTTCTCTAAATCTGTTTTTAAAACAAATTGTTATATTTCCTTTTAATTGTTTTGAGGCAACATTTTTAATGTTAGCTTTATATTTTGTTCACATAATAGGAATTCATGATAGTTAAATCCTCAGATACAAACAAGATTATTTTTTAACAAAAATTTATTTAGCCTTTATCAAAACCTCAAACTTAAAAAAAAGTAATAGCTTAAGAATTTTGTATATGCTGTTATTTACAGTTGTGAAATTATGCATATTTTCTATTTTCATGTCAAGTATTATAAAATAGAAATTGAAAGTTAATGAAACTTTCAATATTTCCTTCAAGAAAGTTTTTTTTTTCAATCTCTGTGGTATCCTTTTAATTTGATTTCTAAATTGCAGCATGCATACATTAATTAAACACTCAAAATCACTAAAATCAAATGAATATCTTGCAAAAATTATGCATTTACACCTTTTTTGTATTTGCTTTCTAAATTCAAAATCTTGATTTTCACCTTGGTTTGAATCCTTCTGTAGAAAAGTTAATGCATCCTTTTGTTGCAGCTTATCTGGTTTGGTTATTTAAGGTTCTTTTATTCTTGTCATTTAGAGCAAGATGATACTTTTAATTTGAGGAAAATAGCATAGTCCTATTTCCTGACCTTTTTAAATAATAAACTAAAATATGAAATAGATACCTCAACATTTTGTTAGATAGAATAGAGAAGAATAAATTTTTCTTTTATGTAAAAAATATCTTAGTTTTACTTTTTTTTAAGTAAGAGGAATAAAATGTGAAATAAATAGTAACATGCATGATTATAATTCAGTTTTTAATTTTGTTGCTATAAACAGATTGTGAATTTCAGGCTCTTCAACAATATTCTTCACGAATTTTTATTTATTTCTAATTTTGTTGTTGTTAAGTTAAGAGTTGTTTCATAAAATTAAAATTATTTGTTAAATTAATATTTTCAAAAGTTTTTTTATTATTACTTTTTAGCAATTTAGAAATGCTGTTTTTGGACACTTAACAAGCTCTCTGATCTATATAACAGCAATCTTAAATTTGTATTTTCTTTTCAATAGGATTTTAGGATATGAGAGATATAGCTTTTAGAAATGTTTTATTTGCTTTCAATGTGTCGTTTGCGATAAATATTGCTTGCCTTTTTTTTATTTAGATAAATTTATTCGAACTTCTTTAAACATTTTATTAAGTATTCAAGAAATCTATAATTTGATTTAACTCTTATTATTAGCCTTTCAAGGAATACTGTTTTAAAGAGAGGGGGGAGGGGGCCTTTAGTTGCTTAGTCTCTTAAGTTAATCTGCGGATTTTTCAAGTTTTTAAAGGAGGTTAAAAGGACTTTCTATTATGCATGAAAAGAGAAGTTGTGCAAACAGTCCAATGTGGACTGAACTTCCTGAAGAAAGATGGCAAGGAAAGTGAGGCTTGTATGGTATGTGGCCGCCTCTAGTATGGTGAGTGGCCACTTCTGAGAGATAAACAACATGCACAACGAGTATGAATGCTGTTAATAAGAGAGTTAAGGAGTGCTTGTGGAAGACCTTCCTACTCTTCCACCGGAGTAGTTTTTAACTCCAGAATGGTTTTGAGTGGAGGTTGGTGTAGCCGCAATAGCCCTTCCAAGAGCATCCCAAGCATGTTCATTGGAGTTAAGGTCAGGAGATTTGACTGGGTAATCCATTCAATGAATATCTTCTCTTTCTAGATACTCCTCAACCAGAACATGTTGTTGGACATTGTCGTCCATTAAAACGAATTCAAGGCCAATAGCATCCCTAAAAAGATGCACATAGGATTGTAGGATCTCCTGCTTGTACTTCTGGGCGTTCACGGAACCAGTGTCAAACACGTGGAATGGTGCTCGGGTATCTTGCATGATCCCTGCCCAAACGATCAATCCTCCACCAGCATAAGGGTCCCTTTCCATGATGTTACTGGGACGGTATAGGGTCCCAGGCTCCCTCCATATGAATATTCGCCGAGAAGCAGATTGTAGACTGAATCTGGGCTCATCTGTGAAGAGAACATTAGCCCGTTGGAGCTGTGTCCAGTGTTGGTGCTGTCTGCATCATTGTACACGCTCTCTTTTGTGGGAAGGAGCGGGATGCAAATGGCAGACTTCCTGGCATACAACCCTCAGTCACCAAGCCTCCTGTCAATTGTCTCCTTGAAACTAATAATTCTGTGGCTGCAGCGAGGTCCCTAGACGTCCTCTGATGCTTGGCTGTAAGTAACAAATACTGGTCTTCCTTGGGTTTTGTTGGTCTCGGACGACTTTGACCTGGTCTTCTGGACACTGTCTCACTGTTTTTAAACTGACTCCATAAATTCGAAACATCACTTGGAGTTACATCGGATTCCCTAGCAATCTGAGCTAGGAACTGCCCTGCCTCAAGTCTACCCACGATTCTCCACCTCATACCTTCGCCTAAACGATGATGTTCACTCATTTCACCAAAAAAAAAACCAAAAGCTTATTCAAGAAACACAATACAAATCGCTACTGTGTTGTAGAGTGACATGAATTGAGCCGAAGACTTGTGCAGTTGAAGGAGAGCCCGCTTCAATCAGAAGCTATCTCCTGTCATGATGAGGACTGGTGGAATTCCCCATGGCCACTGTTGGATTATATGAACTTATATGAGTCTCATAGTAGTTCTATCTCCTCTGAGAGAAGAGGGTGGAAATGACAGGGATGAAAGGTTCCCGGTTCTTCGAAGGGGGTGTAAGAGCAGAAGAGATCTGTCCGGACCAATCAGGAAGCTGTAGAAGTAGGTGGTGAGAGGAGGGAGACTCGTCTTGTTTTGGTCTATTTCACAGGGGAACTCGGGATAATCCTTTGATCCCTGTTGGCTAATCAGGAGGCTGGGAAGTTTAGCACAGATGGGTCAGAGAATCAGGCGAGAAGAGTGTTGATCAGGATGAGTTTTCTCTCCTCTTTATTTGTCGTTTTTCTTTTTGCAGCATTTAGAATTCCCGGAAATTTTTTGAGTAGTTCTTTTATTTCTCTGATTGCTGCCAGGGTTTCTTTGAACTATTCTATTCCAAATCTGGTTACAACTTCGGGTGCAGAAGTGGATTTTGTTCCTTGCTGGTTTTATATTTGGGTTCGGTTAGGTTCAGGTCGTTTGTTTAGACTGGACTCTACTATATTTTCCTTAATAGCATCCACAAATGATCTTCTTTAACCGGGGAATCTTCCTGTCATGGTGTAGTTTTTGCACCCCCTCCAAGAGGCAAGGTGGCCAGTTTTCTTGCAGCTGATGCATACAGTGTCTGCTATTTTTTCTTTGACAATACATTGCTGGGTAGGATGGTTTCCGTTACATTTTATGCAACGGGGATTGCAGTTGCAATCCCGCGCACAGTTATAACACGTCGGGGCCTTTGCTGGTTTTTCTGTTGGTTTCGATTTTGATAAAGGAAAGTGATTTCAGGTTATAGATGATCTGGAATTTTTCTGTCTTTTTTAAGTTCTATTAGGAAGATGGGATGCAGGGTTTCCATTCTGAAATTTCTCAGTTGGGATATTCTATATATTTTGTAATTTAATTCTTCTAACTCTTCCCTGACTTCTTCTTTATCGTGATTTCCGGGCAGTCCTTTGATGATTATTTTTAGGGCCAATCCGATGGGTCCTCTGAAAGTATAAATTCTTTTTTCATGTTCTTTAATAGCTCTAGGATGCCTGTTCTGCCTTGATCACTTTTGGGGCATATTTTATTGAGTCCGTTCAGAAAGGTGTTCTCGGTTTTTGGGTACTTCCTACAGATCTCTTGTAAGGTGAGATTGTAATCTCCTGTTCATGTTTATTCCAGGTATTAACTTAGTTTGGTTGGAAGTTCTTTGTCAAAGGCTTGAAACTTGTTTTGGATATTTATTTCTTTCCTTTCAAGCGATTTTTTTTCTATTAAAGGAGTGCTTTATATCTACCTCGTGGAAGGGCTGTTCTGTCTCCATTTTCTTGGGGAAGTTGTAATTTGACAGTGGGCAGGGTCTAAGGTCTTGAAGTAGTTCTTCTATATTAACAACCTGTGTGTATTTCTTTATATTTGGCTAAGTCTTCAAGATATTAGGTTGTATGTTCTAGATTATTTTCCTTCATCTGAGTGAGGATTTCAATATCTCTAGTTTTTGAATAATCTTCTTTTCACTGGTTAGGAAGTATTGACAGCGATTTTTATTCCCATTATGTGGTGCGCAACCTTTTTTGATACAGGGTTTAGCTTGCCTGATTTTTTTCCTTGTAAGTCTGGATCTCTCTTTCATATTCTTCAATCTTGTCTTTCGTATCCGTGATAGTATACGTGCGAGAGGCGTCCCCGGTTTTCGGATTTCTACAGGATTCAAGATGATGCTTTAAATTCTTCAAGGTATTAAAATAGCTTCTGAGAGTATTGCAGTGAGTAGCAATTTCCCTATGGAAATCACTAGGATTAAGGAGCTCATGGTAAGATCGTCTGGAATGAGTTGAGTAGCTGGCTGCAGACTTCTATACCTTCTGCTGGCTTAGCAAAGCCCACAAAAATATGTGAACTCATCTCAGCGACGCCAGTTCCATAGTGCCATTATATGGCAACCAACTGTCCAGGTTTTATGTGATATTTTCCGAGAAATGTGTGAAAATGCCTTCCATCTCTTTTGTCCCCCAGTGTAGGTCATATTCATTCGTCTATTTTTTACATAATTTTATCTTCTGTTTTGCACTATTGAAGATATATTGCTATACACATGAAGTAAACCAGTGTTTCTTAATCTGGGTTTTGGGGGGGCGTTCATATTTTCTTAACAAATCATCATTAAACAAAAAAAAGATTCGGAGATAAAAAACGGAGTGTGTTCTTAAAATCTAATTATTCAACTAAAATAAGAGGGTAAAAATAGTACTGCAAAAACTACGCAATACATAAGAGGTATACATAATACATAATGAACTGCAAAAGGTACTGTATTAAATTTGATATTTAAATGTGAAGGAGGAGAAAAAAGCAGTGGAATTAAACGCTTTCACAATTGGTTCAGAAAATTCAATCCAAGAAATTACGCAGTGATCTTGAAATTGAGCATTCTTTATACAACTATCATTTCCATTTTTTATGACGCTTTAGAGTGCTATATGAAACCTTTATTTTGCATAAAAACAAAAAGTAATAAATCAGAAAAATGTAGTTGCATAGAAAATTTTGTGATATTTGATTATCATAATTTTATCTTATTCAGAATTGTTATAGCTTATTTTGTTATTACTTTACTATAGTTTCAATGACTATGTATTTTAATATATAACTTACATTAGAGTAAAATAAAACACGCATGCATATAAAATAATTTTGAAAAAAAAACTGTATTTTTAATTTTGAAGCTATTACTTTTCTTATTGTTTTATCGCGTTCGCTGATACGTCTCAATTTCGTGATTTGGGCCATCTAAGAAAATTACTACTTTTTCCCCAAATTTCTTAACTGCTATAGAGATATCATCTAATTAAAGTGAATCAGGCAATTTTAGCACACGGTTTTTAAACCAAAATTATTCATTTCCAGCAAATTGTGATTGAAACGTTTTTAAAAGAGTATATATATAATATAGGATATCCCACAGAACTATTTTAATTAACCAACATCTGTTTTCATCTTGTTTTGTCAACATCCGATGATACATGAAATCCAAAGCAAGAGTTGTAAAGGTTAGATCATTTCCCTGAGGACGATAACTTTTAATTAGTTTAGCATTCCAGAACAACGCCATCTATCGGTCTTTTGAAAGTCTGCCCCAATTAATTTTGAGGCAGAGGCCCCATTAACTTTCGTAAAGAAAAGACATCTGTCTTCACGCGTCAGCGATTCCCGCAAAGCTCAGCGGCTACGCGATAATATATATTTTTAGTCATAATGTTTCCCTACCTCTAACGTCCTTCTAGAGGAAATAATCTAACTTTCTGATTATTAAATATCTCCATGTTTTAATTCTTTTTAATATTTCCCTGTAAATATTTCCCTTTAACTGTAAATAAATTCTTTTATTTTTTCTAAAGAAGTCTCTTCATCCTTCGTTTGTATTATTTTAATTTTGGTTTAGAAACTAACTCGTAAATATTAAAAAACCCCTAGACATCACGCCACTAAAACCCTGCTATCTGAAGAGTCTAATGTTTCGAAGATTTATTTAGACACACACACACACACACACACACACACACACACACACA
>JAOUZG010037683.1:178891-219247 GCA_026289955.1 Argiope argentata
ATATATATATATATATATATATATGCCTTTATTAACTAATGGTACTGAGAGACCTCTGTATCTTGAACTAATACTGTAACTCGAAAACCACCAATTCTTTTACCGGGACTACTGATTACATGGGAAAAAGGAATTCGCGAAAAAAAAAGTTCGAAAAATTGTCGATAAGGAGAATTGGGCGCTTTTGAACAAAATTTTAAGTTTAATTGAACGATAAAATTTTAAAAATTTACTGTAAACAGATAAATGAATGAAAAAGGATTCATTTTCCCACAAATGCGCTTTATTCGAAAAAATAACTTCCGTTAAATGGTTACAAATTAAAGAGAGAGAGAGAGAGAGAGAAAGATTCTATTCGACTTCCTTTTTTATTCTTTTGTTTTTGTTCAGTAGAATCGCTTTCTCGGTGAAGGCATCGGCTATTTTCAATATGATCTCCATTTTCTTGGGCTTAAGAATTGTATTCTGTAAACCGTACTCCCAACAGCTGAATGCAACATTTCAGGAGGCCTGTTCATAACAGTCCGTGTTATGTTTTCCCTTAAAACCGATAAGTTCGACACTCTTCCAAGATAAACTTTCTATTTTAAATAACCCCACAGGAAAAAAGTTCAATTAGGGGAGCGAGTTGGTTATGCAATACAAAAACAGCGACTAATGACTCTTCTATAAAGTGATGGTGCAATAGTTGCAGTACGGATGTACGAATATGTGGTGGTACTCCATCCCGCACAAAGACAATTTTATCTAATCATTGCCTTTGCAGAAGTTATGGAATAACAAAACTACTCAGCCCATCATGATATCATTGAGTGTTTACGGAACAGGTCTCCAGTCGTACTAGGGTAATAGTCTCAAAAAAGTGTGGTTCGATGATAAAATCTGCTGTAAAGCTACACCAAACAGTTGCTTTTTGAGAATGGAGTGTAATTTCTTGAAATGCATGGGCTTGTTCAAATGCTCAGATTCTAGAATTCTGAGTGTTAACAGTCCCATTCAAATAAAAATGGGCCTCGTCACTACAAATAATTGTCCAAGGCTAAGCCTCGTCGACCTCCATCCCGCCAAGAAATGTCAAAGAAAAGCTTCATCGAAGGTCATAATCACTAGGTTTTAATTTATGCAAAAGGCTCATTTAATATCGATTAAATTGAAGAAATTTTCTTAAAGCTTTCCAAACTGTTGAAGTACTAACATCCAGCTGTCGGGTAATTCCACGTATGCTGCTATTACCAGCAATATCCGTATGATTTCTTTCAACAATTACAGTCACAACATCTGTGATAGTATCCTTCGATGCCAGTTTCCATCCTCTACCAGGCTAAGAGGCAAGAAAATCTTTTTGAATTTTTTTTTAATCGTTGCTTCCACTGCATTAATTGATAGAGGTCCTTTATATAATTTTTTTCGACTTCTAAATGCACGAAGAGTTGCCACTGCATTGGATTGATTAAGATAAGCGCTTCACAAGTAATGTATGCTGAGCTAAAGTGAGATACATTTTACAAATCAACTGATACTTGAAATGATTTTCAATGCCCCACGTTTTTTATAGCTCGAATTACTATAGCTGGTGTCAACTACGTAATTGGTATTTTGCATTTTGTAATTTTTCCTCGTGTTTTATGCAAAATTTTAGCTACCTTAAAGTGTAAGCGCCTTTCCTCTATCGGCAGCATTTAGAACTTAATTTTTTTTCCTTCTTCTTGGATTCCTTTTTCCCATGTCGTCAAAAATCCCCGTATAAAATTTGGTGCCTTTGCGACTGATAGTTCAAGCTACAGAGGTCTCTGAATACCGTCAGTTAAAAAAAAAAAAAAACACCCGGTATCTTAGACAGTGATATCTTGAAAAATATTAGAGCTCCCATCGTCTTCAAGCGAAGAACTTTTGACGAAATAATTTTCCACTGATTCTTCTTGCCCGTTCTAAGACCTGTTTGACCTGATTTTGTTGTTCTAATTCGGGATGTTTCACTTGTGTATGTTTTAGCGTAATCAGGGTTAAAAATTTACTATCGACAATAATAATATAGAATGCGGGAAAAATAAGATGCTTTTTTAGGAAGGCTGAAGAAAAAAATTTTGTATGCACAAACGTATTCTTTTATGCTGTGTTTAGTAAGGAATGAAAAATGTGCGACTTAGAAATAAGATTATCCATTTTTAGTCTAACTGTATAGATATATATGTATATATTATTATTTAAAAATAGCTGAACTTCCCAATCTTTTTTCACGTGTTTTTATCATTACTTTCTTTTCCCTCGGAGCGATTACAAACTAATATCCTCTCAAAAAACGAGTTTCCTCCCTTCATTGGCTTTTCTCAATATGTTGATTTGAATATTCTGCGAATAACTATTTTAGTCATAGTGTATTAACACCTTTATCTAAAATCTATAAAACATTAGAAGCACTTGGAATTACATAATTCTTGTCGTGAAAAGTAATTAAAAAGAAAATTGAAGGAGAAAAAAATTACATTCCTTGATCACATAGTTATAATATTGGGTATAAAATATGAAAAATTTAGATACTAGCTGTTTTTAGTGCAGCTAAAAATCTACCATATCGCATATATTTATCGTTTGTTCTCAATTGCATTTGGTAACATTTTATTAGTGAAATAATAGTAATCTAATAAGTTAAATGGGGAAAAAACTCAGATATTTTATGTTGAATAAACATAATTTGCAATTATAAAATTTACTTCATTGATTTGGAAATAGAAAAGTAACAAACATGCGTGCATATTGCAAAAGAGAGTTAACTATAATTGTTACAAGCGGCTACCGACTATTAAAGTCGCCTTTGATGCGTGCGCGTCAGAATTGAAGGCGCTTGCGATTCAGCAGCCGAAATTTCGATCCTTCGTTAAATTAAACATCTCGCCTCTTAGCGTGTGCGCAAACGTGGGTCCCCTTCATTTCCGACATCAGTAAATATCTGTTTTTCAGTAACTACAACGATTCCTCATTCTACTTTTGAAAAAGATTTGCTAATTGTCGACTACGATCATAATAATAATAATAATAATAAAGAATAAAACAACGAACAAATCCCAGTTTTAGAATAAATTTCCCAAACCTCTCGATTTCGCGGAATTTCCAGTTTTCCGCATCCTGGCAGCTGGCCACTTTGAAATCTCAGTTACTCTGACTATTTATTTCCAAATGTTTTACTAGAATATTCTAAATAAATATAAACCCAATACGAACAATAAGAAAAATGACATTCATGATCATACTCTCAAACAGCTACGGAAACTAGGCGAAAACTACAAAATAGCGAAAAATAATGAAAAACTACAAAAATTTTTTAATGATATGTATACATACAAAAAAATGCAAAAAACCCATATTATATATATATATATATATATATATATATATATATATATATATATATAATCTTCACTCACAGTAATGAGCATATTGAGATTATTTTAGCATGTTTGGGAGGGGACGAAATGAAATCTTGTACCAGTATGAATGCAAAAACACTAGAGTTACTCCTCATAGCGAAAATGAAAATGGAAATTTGTTATAAACTTAACAATGATGGCTTAATGAAACAAAATGGTAAATGGCTAACAAATAGTGTTAATTTATTGTATCAATAAAATTGTGTTAAGTGATTTTTTTAAAAAAATTCATTTATGCATTTAGACAATAATAAAGCCCTGTTAAATAATTTTGAATCATTGAAAATATTTGTTTTAACTAGTTGAAATTCACTGAAAATATCTATTCTTCAGATATTTGTTTATACTATGTTACACATAATATATCGGTAAGAAGTGCTTCTTTTGGGTAACCAGTGTTTATGATAACTGCTTCCAAACTGAGGTAACTTGTTTTAACATAGAGACATTTATAGGTTTTAAAATTTAAGACACATGCTTTGAACTTAAAAGAATTTTGTGAAACCATAGGAAAGTTGCCGTTGCCATAGTTACTTGTGCATTATTTGCACACCATTCCTTTAATTTAATATTGCTAACTTGCCGAATAAACCTGTCTCTAAGGAATGTTGTATATTTGTTCTGTGCTGATATGGATGGTAATATCGATGAGAGAAAAAGCATAGCCATTTGTTCACTGCTCAATAAACTATTTGGCAACAAGAGAATTTCGCTCCTCTATAATGGAAGTCGACCATTGCTGGTCGATTTCCTTTGAGATTTTAAGCAAGATGATAATCTTTCCTTTCACTTTTTAGAAATAATAATTCCTTGTCAGGAACTCATTCATGACTCAGGTGATCATACAAGATTAACTGAGAAATAACCAAACCAAAATAAACACAGTAACTTTGTAATGTTTTGCTACATAATCAAAAGAAATTATTATTAGTTCTACGCCGTGATTTATAAATAAATTTATGGATTTATTCCTGCATAGGGTAAGGTCAATTAGATTCCTACACGGCTTTCGATATGATCCATATTCAATTAAGGTAAATGGTAAGCACTTAAAATATATACTACGAGTTATACTTTGTTATGTAAATGCAATGCAATATTTCTGCCAAATTTAAATACCAATTTTAAAAAAAGCGGCAAAAATGTTAACAAAAAAATCTTTTGTGTAAAAAGATTCCGAAAAACTATAAAAGGGCTTACAATTGAGCTTAATAAGTGACTTAGCAATTCTTTTCAGTTATAAAAGCATATAACGTTCATAAATACTAATAAATACTGAAATAATTTCATATCTCAATCTTTGAAAGCAATAAATTTTGATAATACATTTTGGGGGTGGATTTTTTAAAGCTAAGCAGATAGTTAATATCTCTTTAAAAAAACGTATCAATAACAAAAACATGAAAGCAAAACATCATTTCTGAAGTAATAGCATTGCAATCCAGGAAAAACTTAACAATAGAAAGAAACAAACTCAACAGACAAATTAAGAGGGGAGGGGGGGGGGGGGGGGATTTCTTTGCACATTGAAACCGAGAACTGGTAATGCCATTGTAGATGAAAACATGGTTGCATTTATTTGATAAAAAAATTATGGGAGCAAACCTTTTTTGAGACTACTCACTACATTTAATATTATAAATTTGCCATCTGCTTAGCACTAATATATACATTACATGGATTTTAATGTCTGTTGGATCTTGGTGTATGATGCAAGTGTTTACGTAAAAAATCACTATACACTGAAAGGTATAATTATTCTCACTGCATGAAAACGGATTCCTCATTAAAAATCAGACTTTTCAAATTAATTCCTTATCCTCTTTCAATGATAAAAAAAAGTCTACTGTTTATAATTGTCAAATCATTCATAAGCATTCCTACGCGATCAAGTAATCATTAAAGTATTGATTCTATAAACGTGGGGATAAACTTCACAATAAATACTCTCATTCGACTTTAATCGACGCTATGTATTAAATTAATTATGAAATTTTTATTAAAACTTCTGCAACTACATGGTACATTTCCATATTATATGAGAAAATAAGTTATTTCGTTTGAAGCAAATTCCTCTCTCACTTTAATTAATAACGTTCAACATCTGCCCTATATAGTTTTGCTATCTAAAATTTATAATCTTCTATTCGACATAACTTCCATTTAATTCATATTGTAAAGTCAATTTTATTTGCTTTCTTAGGTCCCGTTTAGGTTGTCAAGTGAAATTAAGCAAAAGTATGAACAATATGGAGATACGTTTCCCAAAAGATCATTTCAATTGGAAGAAAGATCATAATATGGATTCTGCATAAAAATGAGAGTTCTATATGTTAAAAGCTGGAATCTTAATAGTGACAACCATATAATTATGACCAAAACAAGATTTCTGTCAGCTCAAAAATTTACAGTATAATCACTGAATACACTCACCAGTTTTGTGCAAAATTTGTTTCCAGTGATGATGAAGCCATAAAATACCTAAAGCAGTGCTGAATTTTCTGGTAATTCGTCTATTTCAAAATTGCTAACTGTTCAGTAGCAAAGACCCACAAAAAAGTCCTTCTTTGAAACCTAATTATAGTTACAAAAGCTTAGATCTTGGTACATTAACCGAAAACAAAGAGGAGCCAAGGGGGGATCAGTCGCAGGCTGCTAATACACTATTTCAGAAGTTCTTAATCTCTTGCGCTATCAGTTCATTAGCAGAAATGTGTGTCCATCCTATCTAAAGAAATTTCACATAAGCATTAAGCAGCACAGTAGTGCAGAGAATTTAGTAGACGTACGCTGTACGTTATTTTCAGTACAGGAGAAAAGTTCCAATGGCGTACATTGTACGTCAAAATAGCGCAAGAGGTTAAATCGACAGACTGCTCGAACGAAAACAATGACAAAAACGGTACAGCCTCGGGCATTCTAAACTTTCCAATGGCTGAAAATAATGTGTATACAACGTAGGTAACTAGATCAAAAACTTGCAAACATTTCAAGCTAATACCAATACTGTATAGTACCAGTTGCTATTATATAGTTGTCATTATTAAAATTCGAACTTCAGTATAAATTAAAGATACAGTCCATCTACAAAGTATCCAAACGCGACTCGTTACTCAGGCACTAATTACGGGAAAAAAATTTAAAAAAATAAATAACTTAATAAAAGGGATTTAAAACTTCCCTTTTATTTATCCACAAGATCATTTCCGCATAATACGCACATACCCTATTTTTCCAAATGGTATCATTTTGGAAAGAAAATTCATATTCTCTTGATTAAATTAGTTCGAATACAAACAAAAATAAGAATCATTGATAGCAGCGAACAGTTTAAAAAAATTTAAGCCTCCTAATGTTAAATGAATGCCTTTTTTTCCTAACAGGTGTTTCTAGGTTGCAACAATTCTTGCTTTATATTAAATTCATACATAACAAGTTTTTAAAAAAGCTATTCATTTCTTAAATTACAAAGTTTGCAATCTTAAAAATTATTTAATGCAAACAAAAAAATCTACATTTACAGGGAAAAGCAACTAAAATGTTGCTGTGAAAAATGCCAAGCATTCCCATAAAAAAATTTCGACGATATACAGCAAAATTAAAAAGCGTTCGGAATATCTCGTTATTCTTTTAAGGGTCTTCTCAATTTAACCTGTAGATTAACCAAGAGAATTTGGCTAATCTATTATGTGAAGCCACTTGTTTTAAGAGTCAAGTTTATGAAATTTATTAAAAGAGAGCAAGTCTGTGGAAAATTAATACAATACGAACGATGTTTTCTCAATCCAGAAAGATTAAAATCAAGCAGTGTTTTGGGCCCTTTTTTGATGGACTGTATCTGAATGTGTTTTTTAATATAAAGATTACCTTTTACTAGTTCTCTGATATTTTACAATATACATCTGGAGTAAAATCTTGACGGAAACTTCAATTTACTACTTGCAGTATCAGAACAATTCTTTAAATATTCTATGAAATTCTATTTTCTTCCTGATCACTGTGTAGTTTAAAAAGACTTGTAGAAAAGTTTTAATATTAACATATCGATACTTTTCGGTATAAAACTGCAATTGGAAAACCGACACAATAAATTGTCAGCTGGGCACTACAATTAGCAAGCATTATTGTTGAAGAATTTAGGTAAATTATTTCAAAAGCACATTAAGAACAGAAATCTCCAAAATATTTTTATTATTTCTGTATAAAATTTATTAATTTATTTTTCAATAATTGCCTCTTTTAAGAGTATTCGACTTAAAAATTTATTTTATTGCATAAGACAGTGCTGTTCTGTTTTCCCGTTTAAATGTGAAATAAATAATGCTTCCCTGAAACGAAGAAGTCCAGTTGTTTTTGAATGCGATTTAACTTCCTACTTGACAGTGAGGTAAAAAGCTTTCATGTTGTAAAGAAATCGCCACACATATTTGGTACAACCGTAGTTTTATATCAAATAGCACCACAATTTTTGTCATTATTTTTTTAAAATATGCGACAATAATAAAAAAAATGCACCAAATGAATTTAGTAAATTTGAAACTGTATAGTCATCATGAAATTCAATTATGGCAACATTTCATAGTTAGGTACCCCATTGTCATCAGCTGAAAAACATTTTTAAAAAATGCAATAAACATTACAAAAATTCACAAACTTTTAAAAGTTTGAATTCAGTTCATAGGACAGAATATAGATATATATAATCATTCCCTTCCCAACGAAATTAATATGAAGATATTCCTACAGTTCCATTCCCTGCCAAAAAAGAAAAGAATCTTAAATTGCAGGTTTGATTAAAAAATTTTTTTTATTATTTAATGTAAATTTTCATTTAAACACTTCATTTTAAAAACATTTTCCTGTCCAATGAAATTCTCTTTCAGATGTCAAATATATTATTTTTTTTCTTAATTCAATATATTTTTTGTATTAACTGATAATCAAAACAGAATTTTATTCAGTTCATTTTGATATACAGGATGATTCAGATTAAAGGATCCCTGTTTGGGACGCCCTGGCGAGAGAACCAGTTGGCTTAATGCATTCAAATTTGCAAGATATACATTTCAGGCAATGAGAAATTTATTGGTGCAATAACAAAATTAGTTAACAAGTAATATATATATAAAAAATTGAGTTAATTCCTACTTATATCATTTTTTTTATTTTAGTTACTTTTTATTAAATAATTACTATTAATATAAATAGTTTTATCAAAAAATTATTGATTTTCGTAAGAACTGAACTCGCATTCTTCACGTGCAAAATACTGAAATCCTTACATTCTCAGACTGAGCTACTGCCTGTTGATTTCAATTTTCATTACAAACTGCTAAAACTATTTAAAGTATTAAAAATTTAATTTAATTAATATTTGTACAAAAAAAGAATTGACATCAAGTGTCATGCACTACAAGTTTTTAAAAAATGTATTTGAACTTCAGTGGGTGAATAAAAACTTTTATTAACGATTGGAAAATTTGAGCAAGATTATATTATATATCTATATAAATAAAAATGAATCCGGAAATGCGTTGCTAAGCGCAAATCTAGAGAGCGGCACAACCGATTCGGCTAATTTTTTGTTTAATATTTTCATTAAGACGAGGATGGTTCTTATAGAGAGAAAAAATGAAAAAACTGCGAGGAAAATAGTTAAAACGACACTTTTCTTACTTTCTCGCCAAAAATCTTCATTTCTTCCCCCTCACACCAAATGACTAAGATAACAGGAAGTAATAAATTTTGATTTGCTGAAAAAAAAAATACGTGAAGTAGTTAATTTTCATTTATAGATAACGGGAAGTTTAAAAAAGAAAGAAAATAATTGCTTCTACGCAGCTGATTATACTGATTAAAAACATTCTTCCAAACGGATGTGAATATCATTTTGCTAATTTTTATTTGATGATGTTTCATTTTTTAATGTTTTTGTTGATTGTGTTCTGGTATAAAGTTGTTTTTTGGTTGATCTTACAGATAAAAGTTATTTTTTAAATAAATGCGGCTTGAATAGCTCCTTAATGTGTTTATTTTATTCTTGAAAGGATTTATTTATTAAACGATTCTTTTTTTTTTCTTAGTGTTTAATCTGTATGGATATTTAATCTATGCCTGCCCAAAATAAAGTCTGGGCAGGGAAGAAAAGAAAAGAATAAAGGGTTTGTCGAAAGAAAAGTAATGAAGAAAAAAAAAGGGGGTTCAGAAAGAAAAGAAGGGATTGTGTGCGGCATTTTCCTGCTGTTTTTAAATTTGCGCTTTTCTCGAAAACCAATTGTATCTTTATTTGTTTAGTGTGTTTACATTTAGGCCCATGCCACCTATAAGGGGCGGGCGTAGCAATTTGGGTGTTACAACTCGAAATGCCACAATTCAAGCTAATTTTTAATCTACTTGGACTGCAAAGCAACTCGAAGAACGAAATGAAATGAAAGGATTAGAATATTAGAATCACGTGCAATGCGTCGTGTTCAAGCTACTTTCAATGTTTCACGAGAGGCATTCAGCTACGATTTTCAATTGACTACAATTTCTACCATTGCGTTGCTATTGGATCTATGAACTTAGTTTGCCCACATTGTAAGGAATTGAAATACAAAAATGAAGCAAATGGATTGGGTTGCGCAAATGGCAAAGTTAAATTAGTGCCATTGGTGTTTGACGCATTTTTAATTAGACATTGTTAATGAATCGTTTTTTTTTCCGGATTCATTCTGAAGTACTTTTGAATTAGAACTAAACAGATGAAAGGAAATTAAAAATTTCTTTACCAATTTTCGTTACTTCAACTGGCGTAGAAAATTCACGCATTTGCTTAAAAATTTAAAACACTATCCCTCTAACTTCCAAACATTTGACATCAATCAAAATATAAGAAAGGAGTGTTAATTTTTAGTATGCCTTCAAGTTGATTAGGCTGTATGAATATTTAACCCTTTGCACTCCGAAATATAATTAGATGCAAAATTATTCACCTAATACAAAGATTTGTTGCTATGAAAAATAAATATACATAATTCTTTTAAGTCGAATTTCTTTGAAAAATTAATCTACATATCTTAACCATTATGTAGGCGTTTTTAACAATTTGAAAAATAAATAAATAAAACGTCAAAATGATGCACAAGTTGAATGGTAAGTCAGAGGCACCATCAGAGTGCAAAGGATTAATCTATGCCTGCCCTAAATAACGTTTGGGCAGAGAAGAAAAAAAGAAGGAGCTGTAGAAAGAAAAGAAAAGGAAAGAAGAAAAAAAAAGGTTTACAGAAGGGTTTGTGTGTCATTCAAAATGAAATTGTCGATGAATTAAGAACATATAAATCAGTTGATTGTGTAATTAACCAAGATGATGATGTCACTTATCTACCAGAATTTTTAAACTCATTGGATTTCTCAGCATTGCCGCCTCATAATCTTCAATTAAAAGTAGAAGCAGTGGTCATAATGTCGCGAAATATCAACCCACCGCGTCTTTGTAATGTCACACGGCTAGCAGTAAAAATATTACCGAACAATGTGATCGAAGCAACCATTCTAAAGGGAAAATATAAGGAAGATGTGTTTGATACCTCGCATCTCAATGGTACCAACTGACGTACCATTTGAATTTAAACGAAAACAATTTCCAGTACGTCTTGCTTTTGCTATGACCATAAATAAATCCCAGGGTCAGTCGTTGAGTTTTTGCAGCATTTATCTTGAAACCCATGCTTCTGTCATGGACTGTAGTATATTGCCTACTCCCGCGTTGGAAAACCGTCAGTTTATTTGTTTACGTGCCAAGTAAGGAAAAAATATATATCGTGTACCATAAAATATTATAATGAAAATATAATCGCATTATTACTTAAGTCTTTCAATGTACGAAATAGAAAATTTATTTTTGTAAGTAATCGTTGTTTAGTATTAAGGCATAACTCGCATAGTCCATCGTGCTTTTCCTACAAGATAGTCTCCACGTTCACATAACCTACCCCCTCGTGATTTTTTGACTTATCTCTTAGACAAAGTATAGCGAGGAAACGTAGGAAATCTGGCGGATTTGAAGAACCAGATCCTCTGCATTCGATGTTGCGTGCTTGCAAATATGTTACATGCCTCTATGAAGCATGTTAGAACACACGGTAACATATTAGATCTGAAGCAAGGTAGGTATATTGAAAACCATATTTGAAACTTTTGTTTGCTGTTTTTTGTTTGTTACTATCATTAAAATTTCTGTAGTAACGAAAGTTTATGTTGTGCAGTAAAGTTTATCACATTTTTACTTCGTATTCTGTCCTTTCTACTTGGTGTCATGTTTTATATTCATCACCTCACACTGATCGCAACAAACCATTTCACCTTTTGAACTAATTTTTTTATTGCACCTCTAGGTTTCAGGTAATGAAATATTAATATCTTTCAAATATGAAGTCGTTTCTTCGATTGATTCTCTCGTCAGGGCGACCCAAACATTGATACTTTAAATATGAATCACCCTGTACTTTTCGCATGTCTTATTCAATATGGCTAACTTTTTGATGACTTAATTCAGATTCTCTTGATTAAACCAAATAAAAAAAAACATTTATTAATTCAATTCCTACTATTAGCTCACTCTCCCTATACATATATAAGTTCAAATTTTCAATCGTTAATAAAATGTTTTATTCATTCAATCAAATTCAAGTAATTTTTTTAAAACTTGTAGTGGATGACATTTGATATTAATACAGTTTCTTCACATATTAGTTTTTAATAAGTAAATGAAATAACTTTCTCGCCAAAAATCTCCATTTTTCGCAGCCAAATAAGTAATGAATTCCGTTTGTTTTCCCCTCATATTAATGAGGTTAACCTTAGCATGTTTTCGGTCGGTTACTTTAAATGATTCTGTTTAATTTTAAATGCACCAGACATTATGAAAATTAACATTGTTAACCATTTTTTCTGATTCATTTTGAAATACTTTCGAATTAAAATAATACAGAATAAAGAAATTTCTACTCTGTATTGCGTACCCCAACTGGTGTAGACAAATCACGCATTTTGCGTTGTCCCAAATGGATTTGGATCCTCAATTGGCGTTGAAAATTCAATGCTAGTATAATTTTTTGATCAATTATTTATAGTAATTGTATTCGTAAGGCCGGGATAGTCTGGTTGGCATGACGTTGGATTCGCATTCCTTGTGATGCGAGTTCGAACACCATATATAGAAACGAGGATGGGAAATTGCCAGGAAATTAGCTTTCTATTTTGCCACAATAAAATTCTGACATGTTTATATTAATTGCAATTATTTAATAAAAAGTAGATTAACAAAGAAAATTTATATTTAAGTAGAAACTGATTTTTAAAAAATTGTTTATATTATTTGTTATAATAAAGGAGATAAACTACAATAAACTATTATTTAAGGTAATACTTGGTGGCATTATATAATTTTTTTTTATCTTGCAACGTTCTCTACCTCATACAATTCATTGGCCATAACAAAAACTTCAACTTGGGCTTTTTGATTTGAAGACCCCCCCCCCATCACGGTTGCCACATAGATGATTTTTTTTCTTCTAGATTTATGTTTTCAATGTACGAGTATGCAATATAAAGGGCAATACACGAACAGTACTCATGTGCTAGTTATTATTAAAACTATGGAGTACTTTTATTGCATAAGTGGAAAGGAATCAACAATCTAACATTACTCGAAATTTATATTTAAAAAATCATTTACATACAGAAAGATGTATCTTTAATTATTGCCTACAATTTAGCAAGGCAAAATTTACATATAAAAGGAAAGATAGGGGGGGTTAGACGTTGATACCTCAAATGCTTTTTAATTGAAAGTCACACAAAATTAAGGACTCGAGTGAAATAAAATAGCATTTTTGCTTTCGTGATATAAATCATTTAAGGATTACTTAACAAAACCTTTATGAAGACAGATTAATTTTTTTAATTTATCAATTCATAAATTTAGGCAATTTCTGCGACTTTTTCAGTCAGTTTTAATAATTTAGAAATAATTTTATTTGAAAGGTTGCTTTGCATTTGTTGGACTTTTCCCCTGGTCTTGTATCTGTTTTTCTAAAACCTCGTATCTCACATGTGCTAATTTGACATATCGAGACAAATCTTTTGAAATTGAATTTTTCCTTCATTGTTTCCATTGTAAAAAATTTCATACATGACAAATTTCGGTTATTAAAAAAATTGTCTAAGAAATTGCTGAATATTAGCAATATAAAAGAAGTTAATTTTAGCCGGAATCAATTTATCCTGCCAAACATTTATATAATCACTTGTAACAGATACATTCAAAGGTTTATGTATATATATATATATATTTTACTGAAATTTATGTAATTTTTGAAGTTGTCAAAATACTTTATCAGTGTTTGCGAATTGTTCTTACTCTTCAATCCAGCAGATGGAATAAAACTCCAATGGAAATTCAGAACTTGCAATCTCCAGAAAATCGGCACATTTAGCTGCATTATCTCCAAGTATTCTATACACTGCTCTTAACTACTTTGCTTCTATACATCTACTTTCTATCCAGTAGATTTATGCCCATAACGAAAATCTCCATAGATTGTGTAGTTCAAAAGTGCCTAGATTGAAAATTTCGCAGTCATTTTCACATTAAATTTCTTTGACATGTATAAAAAATTTAGATTAGCATTTGGTCTATTCATACTAATTGGTAGAAGTAAATTCAGGTTCAAACTTGATGAAATTTCTTTAAGATTCTCAAATAGTTCAAGTGCAGTGGTATGTCTTAAAAATACTTCAATTCCAGTGTCTAGTGGAGACTATTAGTCGATTCACATCAACATCCTAGAATAAAATCCATTTGAAATTCTTCTGAAATGCTGTTTCAAAGTGTTATCGGAACTTATCTTTAAACAATAAAAGATTTGTTATATCTTAAGAGATATTTGGACTTAAAAAGAATGGAACAAATTCGTAATATTTAGAACGTACATCTTTGTAAGGCCTAAGGTATACTATCTTGGTTATTTCACTATCAGTGATCACATGTAAAAAATATCTCCGATATATCATAGAATGCATTAAAGGACGAATGTGACACACGAGTTTTTATAAAATTTCAACTTTACTGTTCTTGAACTAAAAACTTCGAAATCGATTAATTTTCGGACATGATGTGCCATCTTCACTTGAATTCCTTTTAGGTACAAAGTTCAACATAAATGACGATTTTTTTTTTGAACTTGTATGCAGTTTTCCTCTTTTAGCATGACAAATAAGTAATATGGAAAAATACACATGCGTTATTTTTCTTACAAAGCCAGCAGTATGCAACAAACGGATTTTGCGGAAGTTCTCTAACTCATTCAGCGAAGTCAGGACTTCAACTGTCCAATATTTATAAAATACAGATTTTGAACAACTGATAGTTTTAAAATGCTCCCATCTACTCTGAATAAGGTCAGATTTTATTTCATTTATTGAATAAGCAAACCACTTAATGAACTTGCTTATGAGCAACTCAACACCACCGCGCTGCTTCCACAGATTTAATGTAGCTATTCGCGCCAGAAAAGTTTATTCGCCTCGCGCATGGTCATTGGATGCAATACGGGATCTCATGGGAAAAAAGAACTGTCTCTAAAATCGAAATTGGATTGATCTACACAAAAAACAGGACAGCAAGTAGAAAACAGCGAGTTTCCGGTCGAGAATGGTACTTCGTTTTTGAAGCCATGGCAATGGTCTTTCATTCTTGCAATGTTTAAAAATTGGCGATTAAAAAATAACAGACATTTAAAACTTTTTTCCCAGATTTTATGGAAATATTCCAATTTCACTTCAGATAATTTTTAAAATTTCCCGTATTTTTACGGTACCGTGGCAACCCTTATTTATTAAAATGTGAAGGGGTAATACATTTATAGTCTGAAAGAATTTAATGAAGTTGGTATTAATACTCAAATCTTGAGTTGGCCACACAATCAACAGAATAATGCTTACTTTCTCAACACTTAAAGGGACAATAATTACCCATTTTAACAGCAACGGTAATATAAAAATGAGTGTCTAACAAGATCAATAGCCATCGTAATTCGGGAAATTTAAAATACCTTTTATACAAATGAGAGTAAAAAGAATGGGAGAATTTTAATTTTTGAAATTCTTGAAAAAAGCATCTTAAACACTTTTAGTATGAAGACATAACACCGATGCCTTATTGGTAAAACACTTAAACCACCAAGAAGAACATGGTATATCACTAATACTTCAAAGATTTTTAAAAAGTTATGCTAGTACTTAGCTTGTTAAATGAAGATATTAGCATCCAATTTTGAAGAATAGTTTCTACATTAAACAAAACACAAATATTCTTTTAAATGCAACATTTTCATAAAATAATGCTTTTCCAATTTTTAAAGAATTTTTAGTCAATAGAACATACACTTAACTAGTTTTTTCATATATATTTATATTATGAAAGAAATTTTCAAATATACCAAAAGACACTTTCAATATATTAAGTTTTTCAAAATTGGCTCGATTCTTTTACTTAAGAAAATAGAAAATGCAAATGTTTCAGATTAAGGATTTTCATTAATTGAAATTAATAATTTTCTTAACATATATACAATAAATTATTGCCTAAAAATAAGTAATAAAAACAAAAAATTCAGCAGTAACTTTATTTTTCATAATCATGGCACATAACAGATTATTTTGCATAACACTACCGCCTGAAGTAAAATCTTTAGTACAATCATTTTAATATGGCTGAAAATATATATAAAAAAATTGAACAAATTTAACAATTTTATTGCTTTATCTCATCTACCAAATAAATCTATAAAAATATTAATATAAAAAGTTCAAACTGTTCTCACTCTCTTAATAGGATATCTTCATAAAACAAATGTTGTATTCAGCTCTTTTTATTAAAGGATGCATATATTACTACACCACCTCGAAAGTTCGTCATTTTTCCTTGTAAAATAATGCAGAGAGAGTAAACTTTAATAAGGCTAGAAATGGTTTAGAAGATTACTCAATCATAAGTTGATTGCCAACAAGATACTAGTTATTTCAATTAAAAAATAATAGTATTATAAAATCTTATTGCTCTCAATAGAAGATATATTACTGGACTTAAAATTGTAGATACAATATTCTAAGCCCTCTTCCAATACAAATAGCCTCACACCAATTTTTCATGAACGTATACAGCACATATGTATTTACAAGCATTATTGCATCAGATTGTGAAATTGTAGAGTTCCTTATAATTCAAAAACATGTATTTACATCTTCATCCATATATATATAAAATTCGCCATCAAAGTTTTAACATTCAATTTAAATATAAAGTATGAGAGGTTTCAGAAACCAAACTGTTAAATCATAAAATCTATATTAATGGAAGATTACATTTCCAACTGCTTTCATAAACAACACACAGTTCAAACTCAATGAAATGTTAACAAATCAGCCACATATGTGGGTGTGAAAATAATAAAATCTGATGCATTTAATTTTACATCAAAAAGCATATTCTTAAGCCAATCAACAAAAAGGTATCAAAATACAATGTAGATTTAATTATTTGTCTGCAGACGACAGTAGTATGCATTATCACAAAAAGCACCAATGTAGATTTCCAGTTTATCTAAAAAAGAATAAAACAAAAATACAAGAAGGTAATACTATTCAATTAACAGCATAATTTTTCAATATATGTTAATGCCTTCTCTCATAAAATTAAAAACTGCAACATATAAGATAAATGAAATATGAAAGAATTTTGCTGATAATTTTGTTGTTACAGTTTAATCACTCTATTTCAATTAAACTCTATTGGTTTATAATATAAACACAATTTCAAAAGTATATATTACCTTAAAGCATATATCAGGAAGTATATAAACACTTGATGCAATTTTAAATAAAAATTACATTTTCTCTCTCGTTTTTACAGTTACAATCTAAAAGTGCAGTACATTCTTTATATCTAGAATTGAAATTACATACACTCATTGAAAAAACAAATGAACAAGACATAAAAACAATATTTTTAATGCCTTCCCTCCCCACGATGACAACCTTGTGAGCATTTCTCACAAAATGTTCCTTCTCACAGTATTAACTTAAAAATGCAAACAGAGACCAGTGAATTATATATATTAAGTGCTTCACCCCATCTAGTTCTGGATCTGAATGCATTTGTTTAAGCCCGAATAAACCATCTCTTGTGCTCTCCAGATACACATTACAATACACACTTGAATTCAAAGACATCTGCGGGAAAAGGCTGACAAGTCAAAACAAGACCTTCAGGAGGAGCATACTTCCCGCTTGCATCAAAATGATTGGGCCAATTCCTCAATGACATCAGAGGCTGCAACGTGGGCAAATGGGAGGCTTATGCCTTCATTTCACATTCACGAGCAATATGCCCAACCTCTCCACATGAATAGCATTTATTAGGTCGGCTCATGTGGCAGTTACGAGCAATGTGGCCCCTTTCATTGCATCTGCATAAAGAACAGGCAATATAAGTATGAAGTAAAAGGATCTAATAAAAGAACTAACATGTTTTGTATGGTTAAATCATGGGGGAAAACATTACAGGATTCTATTACCATGATTCAGTAAGAAAAAGATATTTCCATGCATCATTATTTGACAGAGTGTCTACCAAATTCCACACACACATAATTTTTTTTTAATTCCTTTACAATCATTTAGAATTTTAAAATAATTCAATTAATGAATTATAGCAAAATCCATGTATTCAAATTTCTCAATTTTATTAGGAAAAATGATTTTTTAAAAAGTGCACTGGATCTCAAAATCTTTATTTGCAGTACTTTTCAACAAAATTTCTAAACGCTGTAGGTACCACATATTTTTTTAAAAAAGAAAATACATAACAATTTTAGGTTATGAACTGCTATCAATTAGTAATAACTGCAAGATATTAACAAGATAAAATCATTTAGAATAATAAATAGGTTCCCCCATTTTAAATTAGAGTTCTGATAATTAAAGAAAGAGCCCTTTTTTTGTTTTAGATTTACTATTCTCAAGACCATTACATCTACATTAAACTTTTCAAAAGCTTAAAATAAAGGATTCTTTCCGAATAAAAAAATGTTACACATTATAATGAACTATAAATTTCAACAATGTATAGAAAACCATATGAGACCACATCACCAAAGTGTTGTGCAATGAGTTTTAATGAATATTGGAGTAATATCATGCTAGCATTAACAATATCAGAAATTAAACAATGTTTCAAATGGAATTTAAAAAAAGAATATGAATTTGATGTTTGAAAAAGATTCTCAAATATATCACTGGGCATGAAATCCATTAAAATAATATTCAGAAACAATGATCTGCCATAATGTTAAAGTTTAGCTTTTCACATACTGAAAATTGAGTTGTCAGTATGGATGAAAATTAAGAAATTTTCAATGGCTGGTAGACATTCTGTTCAAGCATTCAATATAAAATATCAAATGTTTCTGATAGGGCATTAAAAATAATGAAATTTTTTTAAAAACATTTAAATGTTTATACAGAATTTGATAAAAAGCCATGAAATATACAGGCTGAGGTATATCAAAGTTTAGTTGCATGTAAGAATACAACAGAAAATTTAAAAGAAAATAAGCATCACAAATATTAGTTGTAATGGTTTTTATTTTTAGCAATCATTAAGAGTTACAATAAAATTTGAAAATGTCTGTTTTTTGAGAATACAAAAGCCTGTTTGTTTGATCAGATTTTACATGACTTGGTAGAACACAGTGGTAATGATGCTAGAAATAGTTCTTGTGAAGTTCACTTTCAGCTCAGCAATCACGTTTGAACCATTTCTATAATCAAAACCAGATAAGAGTGCGGGGGGGGGGGAATTGAGATGATAAACCTGGCAAGCATTGGCGACCACTATTTCAAGAAATAATATAATTAAAAAAAATCTATTCAAAAGGCTGAAATCGGTATTAGTATTCATTAATTTCCAGCAGTGAAATGATATATAAAATTATGCCTGCATACAGTTCTGTATTAAGAATGGTTTCAAAGACTATGCAATGATGATATCACACATCAAATTCCTAGCTTTTGAGGATACAGAAGTTTTGGAGGAACACATAGGTTATTACTTGACCAAATTCAGCTGTTTGGTTGTAGACATAACCTTGTCTTATTAAAAACCTTGTCTAGTTTAATAATGTTGTGTTCTCCCACAAGAGTTAACCCATCTAGAGATCGACTTTTTTACATGATTAGGAGGCTTCAATTCCTGAACTCAAAACAAGATTCCACCAACACCAATTGAAATACTTTTAAAATAATCGCACTACAATCAACTGGGTGGAAATCTAAATCCAATGCATTTTTACTGAATTATGTCCCAATAAACTTTATTGCATACGACCTGTAAAACTAATATTCTTTATTGCTTAATCTTTGAATGATCTAGTATAAGTTGTATTCTTATCATTAGAGAATTCTGACAATATATCTATTTTACAAGCAAGAACAGTATTGAAATCGAATCAGATGAAAAAGCAAAGATAATTAAACCGAAAAAAAAACATTTCAGTCATTTAAAGTTTTAATTTCTCATAATAAATTAAACTAATAATATAATTTGTTGTTTTTTTGTAAAAATGAAGTTATTAATACTAAAAAGGTGTATTAATATTGAAATTATCTATACAAAAAGATAAGAATTTACATTTTAAAAATAATTTATTGAAAATATCGTAAAATTTGTAATAGCATTGCCGATTTCAAATCTAGTGTTTAATGAAGGCATACACTGCACAGTTACTTAAAAATAATGACGACTCACTAATAGCTTGTCTAGTGTGACAAAGGAACCTTTGGTTTACCAATGCAATGTTACAAAAGTACAGATTAGTGCTATATTCTTCATAACTCTCATACTTCAGCACATCCAGGTCAATTGTTTCCCCTTAGCTTTACAATCTGTTTTACTTATTTTTTTACTTCTTCGTTTGAAGCTGGTTAAACTACTACAAAAATTATTTTTTGAGTGATTCATGGCTTTTTATTTTACAAAAAGTTGATAAATACTATAAAACCAACAACATGTATCAGATGAATAGAATCACATTTCCTTGATGACAATAACTAAATATCCAAAATAATTCATGAAAGAAGAAACTTTTAAAGAAATTTTACAGTACAATCGGGTAATAATAAAAAAATTTTAGGAGAAATTATAGGCAGTATTTTCCTATCAAATTATGAAGCAATACTTTTACAACTGAAGTAAAAAAAATCAACTTTGATTGAATACAAATAAATCTTCGGTTTTCTTTTTTCAAAATAAGAGAAGAGTTGAAATATTTTCACTTACAATTTTTAAATAAGAAAATTACAACAAAAAACGATATATCAGTATTAATAGAATTCAGATAACCTATTAAAATCAAATAGCTAATCAAACAGTTTCGTTATCGAAAAAATATTTTACATTATGGAATTGCCATACTTATTTTTATAAACTAATATAATGTATTTTATAAACATATGCTAATTTACTGATCATCAAAAGCCGTACAATCAGTTATGTTAAATTTTATATGAATATTTAAATGTGAAATTTTAGTAACATTCAAAGGTCATTTTTCACTTCAAATAACTTTTAAGACAAACAAGTCCCTTGTTAAGAACAAAATGCAATACATATTACACTAATTTTATGAATAAAGCATCATTAAAAATAAATGTGGCAGTAAAAAAATTATATAATTGACTATTATAAACTTTGATTCATAGAAGCTTCACTAGTGTAAAATACCCACTTTTATTCTCAGCTTATTAGACAAATTTCTCATTATTGAATTATTTCTATGTGTTCATCACAAACTTTCCATTAATTCTAGACAAGTATATACCAAGAAGTTTGGTGTATTGAAATATATGAAACGCTTAGTTGACAAAATTAATACCATTAAAAATATACAGATTTTCTTTATCCTTGGTCTACTTAATAACTATGCTGTTCTTAACATTAATCCATCAATATTACTCACTGTGAAATGTTCTCCTTATCTGTGGCTAACTTCTGAAATTCTAATACACAAACTGAAGCTTTATGGTATATCAACATAAATTAACTTTTAGATAATGTCAGGGTGGCAAGCATTTCTACCATTTGAAATTCCCTGCCTTTTCAGTTTTTTGAAGAAATTTCCTGACATTTTTTCGGGTGTTTCCAACATCTTCAGAACAATGTCACTTCAATTTATTCTCTTTAATTATTGCACAATATGTTTTAAATTTTATTTTAAAACTGCTCCAATTTTTAAACTAAAATCAAAATAAAATTTCATTCTCAGAACAAAAAACATTGTTTATTGAATTTCAGATGAATTTAAATAATGTAAAAACACTGCCCTCCTTCCTTTGGAAATATGTTAACTAATAATGGGGGATATATCCCATCTAGAATGACCTTTAACTAACCAGTCATATTGCAGAACTGTTCACCAAATTTAATTCTGAAAAATGCAGTACAAAATTATATGCAAATTAATATAGTTAAGAATGAAATTTGTTTCTTTCCATTGGTGTCTTCCCTACTCATATATATATATACCCCATACCAATCAGAAACGAACAATAATTTTACTAAAAGAGAAAAAATTAATTTTGAAATAGAAAAAATCTCAGCACCAGAATAAGAAACATTTTTGAATGAAATTAAAACTGCACTGACTTTTTAGCTTACGAACTATTTTTTTAAAAATATCTTGCATGCTGGCTCAATAATTAACTTGAATAAAAGAGAAAAAAGTGAAAAATTTGTAGATAAATTTTTCTTTTTTGCTAAAAAAGAAAAATGTTTTGGAGGTATAAATTTCAAGAAGATAGTTTGAATGATTATTGTAAATTGTTATAACAAACCATATACATCAACTTGTATTTTTTTAAAAAAAGAGGGGGGGGTTAAAAATTGCAAGAGGAATGTGTACCAAGAATGTATAAAAAAAATTATTTTCGCACGTTTAATATCGTTTTAAAACCATAAAACATTTTGTTGAATGTATTGAGAATTTTAATTGAATACAAATTTTTTAAAATGTTAAAAAGAAAATATTAGCAATAATGTCCATTTTGTACTGTCCATAACATCCATTCATATGAACTATTTAGTAATCTGTCTTCATAATGTTTGAAGGGAAAAAAAAAGAAAGAAAACCTTTTAAGGAAATAATAGCAATAATGCCCGATGCTTCATAATTTAAAAAACCTCCGAAAAGAGGGAGAACAAGTGTAAAATATTTAATTAAAATAAGTTATTTTGAAAATATAGTGATGAGTCAATATTTTACAACCAGTTTTGAATATTAAAATCTAAAATTCATATGGTTGATTTCTCAAAATGTGGTACAATCGATTTGATGTTCAGCAAAAAGAGGGGGAGAGTAATAGTTCCACGTCTTTTTAAATAAGAGACCAATTACAGCTTAAAATAACAATAGACAATAACAGGAGTTACATTATAGTTAGGCTGCCTTTTCCCATATTACACAAAAACCTTTTCATTAATTATATCGATAACTTTTCATTAGAACAAAGAGCAAACAAAAACTTTGAGTGAAATATACTTGTATATTTATACTTATGCAATAAATAAGATGGTGCTTAATCTTTCTCTTCTATAGTCTTGTAAAGAAATCGTTAAACTTGTCTCCCTGTGAAGAGACATGTGTGCGAACATTGTCACTTCTGGCCAGCTGCGAGGGGATTCTTCCTTTGTTGCGCATTGTGTTTATCCTGCTGTGATGTTACCCTTTGGACTTGAAGAGAGTCAGATAATGGAACACAAATGCTTGCGAACCTTTGAAGAAGCAAATCGTGTCGAAACGATAGATGGGACTATTTCTTCTATGGACCACCCAAACTGGAGTTAAAGTTCCAATAATGAACAACATATGAACCCATGAAGAACGAAGGGACAAAACCTCCATATTTGTGTATTGTGAAGGTTCTCATAAGAGGGTGGATGTTTTCAAGAATAATCCCACGACATAACGGCCCACCATTGGGAGTATTTCTGAAGAATGATTGGACGATCGGCACCTCGAACGTGCCGATGCGAGCCTGAGAGGCGGAACTTCACCAAAGTTAAAATGGAAGGTTTTGGAAGAAGCGGAACCGACCAGACGAGCTGATCCGGTAGACGAGACCAGCTGATCTGGCTAGAGACTGGACGAGAGCTGATACGACAACGAGACGAGCTGCGAGCAGAGCTGAAGACCTGAAGTTGAAGGGATGCCACGTGATCAAGTTTATTGAAAAGATCTACCAGAAGTAATCCGTAGATCTCTGGAGCTACACGCAGTTACCGGATACGCGGACAGCCTGCGAGTTCTCAGTATAGATGTCGAACTGACAATCCAGTTGTAAATATTTCCCAGCATTCAACCTAGAGGACGTGTTGTTTTTGTAATTGCATAAAGTCGTAAATAAAACCTTTGTGTTTAAAACGCTACCATTTTATTTAATCGACCAAAATCAAGTCATTACAGTCTGTTTTAGACTATCAGTAAAAGACTGATTATCATTAGTTACCAACAGTGTTTCACTTTGCTTATGAAAAAATAACAGCAAATTATGTTCAACAGAAATTACCGATATATGAAAAAAAAACCATTTTTATAAAAAATTTCCCCAACTTTCTCAGATTTCCCGAAATTCTCTGATAATTCTCGATTTTTCTGCTAGGCTGGCCACCCTATATGTATATGATATTCTTTCAATATATTTGAAATCCAAAAGGAAGTTTCACTAGATATATCCCATCCTATCACTGTCAAGAATCTATTCCAAAAATGGATGGACATTGCTCTGTCCTTTTGTGCATATATTTTAACATGCTAAAATAAAGGCAACAGAAAAGAGGCAGGCTTTGAGCTTCTTATAAATCTGATTTATCTACAGGTAAATCAAGAAAGTGCTCTCTTTTTAAATATTGGTTAAGAAGCAACAGACTTTGACAAGTTTACTTGAAGTACTTATAACGAATAGGAGATACGGCTTTTACTTCATCAATACTTTTATATGAAATTTTTAAAAAATTCCATATTATCTCTAATTTTTTGCATAATTTGTATAATTTTTGTACAAAATAAAACATTCTACCAGGTAAGCTTACAGATCTAGAGTTATCAATTTTTACATCTAGCTACTTTTGGCCAGTAGACATATACTCAAAAAATTAAACATTTTATTTATTTTGCAATTAAAAATTAAATGCAATATTAACATTTTCCGTCAATGAAAACCACATTACCATACAAATCATTTTTGCACTATTTTAAGATAATTTTCAAGAACCAAGTTCTTCAGATATACACGTTTTATTTTCATACATTTTATTTCATACTGGCAAAGTAAATTTAGCAATCTTTAATTTTTTTAGCAACTTGCATAGAGGGGTGTTGTAACAATATTCAATCACATACAAGTAAATTGATATAGTAGCCTATTCTCTCATTCTAATATACAATATGATAGGTGCTGAATATAAGAACAATAATCTAAAAATATAAAAGAATCTAAAAAATTCGAATTCTTTATAGTGGTGTGATAGCCTACCCAAATACTGAACAAACATTTTGACTACCTGTTTTAAAATTGGCTGCTTTAAAATCAAATAGAAAACTACAGTAAGAAAGGCAATTTTTATCTTGGATGCAGTTGTTGTGCATCTTAATACTAGAAATATTGAAGAAATAACAAATATTTCCAACAAACACTCAATGAATATATGAAAAGTAGATACAGATATTATTAGCAGTAGAAGAAAGTTATATCCATGGCCTTTAGAGATTTAAAAAAAATCCATACCTGGCAACTTTTTAAAACTTAAAGCAAGTTCATGATGGAAGTGAAAGTTCTGGAGTGCAATTCAGGTAATAACAGAAAGTTCAACAGTGGGAGAGCACTTGTCTCTTCAAACTTTATGTTGCCAGACAAAAGAGAAAAAAAAGTTGATGTTCAATACTTTTTATTGCTTTTCTAAAGTGTTTGTTCTAATATTTCTCTAAACCATAATTTCTTCAGCATATATAGGAGTAGAAATCAATTTCATAAATGAAGGCAACAGAGGCAAACTTACTGGAGCACTCAGCTATTTTATTTAAAACATGCTCAAAACTGAGAGACAGAAAAATGTATAGGATCAATATTTTAAGATGTGGAGAAAAAAAAAGAATTGCAAATAGTTCAAGGCACATTTGCAATTTCCCTCAATAACAATGAAATTTTCAGAGTAATGAGCTGTTTCCTACATTCTCAAATTACATCACAATTTTACAATTTACAAACACTTTAAACAAAAAACACCCTAAATGAGCCAATTGTCAAAGGTAACTAGTTTAGCAAGAATTTTCTTTCTTCTTGTTGCATGTTAAAAAATAGGGTGGGGAGGAGGGACACTAACAAGATGGTCTAATAAAAGATAAAACACTTCATATTTCACACTTACCTGTTGATTATATAATATAAGGCCCAATAAAAAAGAGCCACTCATATAGTATGCATTTCTATAATTCCGATATTGTATATTTGACCAATTAACCCATTGATCATACAAGTAAGAAACCATTTTAGCAAAAATGTTTGAAAGAATATATTGATTTTCACTATTACTAGGTAATTTATAATATTCTTTTTCTCTGATGATGCTAAAATAGAATAAGTCGGTTCTATGCAAATCAAGATTATGTTTTCAGTCAAACAAGGAACTGTATACAATATCTCAAAATGAATAGCTTCCAAGAATAGAAATGCTAAAATATATATGCCATACAATGAAATAATCCATAAAAAGATAAAAATTCAAGATAATAAGAAGTTAAGAATACACAACTTAAATAGCTTTTGCATACCTATAACAAACAGTCTCATCAATCTCAGCAGAATTCCCACCTTCAGGGCAGTCACGGCTTATGTGACCAGTATCTCCGCAGGAATAACACTTGCGATCATCTCTTTCACCAGGGCAATCGCGAGACACATGTCCCGATTTTCCACACTGATAACACTAATAAATTAAAAAGTAATTGAGTACAATACTAGATTAGAAATTCTGATATCAAGAACATAATAAAGGAAGGAAATGAGATGACAAGAAACTGTACATTAACTTACAGTGATCTTGCGTTCATCATTATCACAATCCCTGCTGATATGACCAGACTTTCCACAAGAATAACATGTTTTATCAGATTCATGACATTCTCTAGCAAAATGTCCACCTCGTCCACAATTATAACAGGATGCTATAAGAAAAAACTGATAACACAAAGACAGAGTAAAAGCACCAACAGGAACTCAATTTATTAAATGCATACATCAGATACGATACAGGCTTGGGAAAGAAAAAAAAAAGCCAAACATCAGTAATAATGAATCAAGACAAGTATATACCAAGAAGTAAAATAAATAAAATTACACAAAACTAAATTTAAACAAATGTGCTTAGGATATAAAACATGTTTCACAATTTATTTAAGCAATATTTGCACTTGAATGGTGTATCTCGCTCAACATTCAAGATGGTGAATCGTTTTGATATTTATTTTTCCATTTTGATAGTTAAAAACATCTACAGAATGGTAAAAGATGTAGATTCAATTTTTTTTCAGTAAAATTCAATTAAATTGTATATATATTTTTAATGTAATAAACTAATCCATAAATAAAGTAATAATATGTATAGAATTACTTTTCCTAAGTGCAAAGAGTTAATTAATCTATGTATATTAATGACCTTCAAGGTGTACGTGTGCCAAATTTGGCAGCTGTAGGTACAAAAGTCTGATCTGTAGAATACCAATCCATACACACTCTCCTTTTGCACAGAAGAAACAAAATAATATAGCCAGAATTCAGAAGATGCTAAAAACATACAGTAAACATGGGAAACTTAAAAATTTTTAATTTAAAAAAATGCAAATTTAAGAATATTACAGAAATTTAGAGATAAAGAACTAACTTTTCATAGAAACAATCAAATAACTAGCTACATTTAAAAACTTAAATGCTTATGAATGGACTAATACTATTTAAAATATGTCTTTAATGAAAAAATAAAACTGGAAAACTGAAAATATTTTTTAAAAGATAAAGAGCAATATTTAATCACAAAACCATGCACAAGTTAAAAGAACATCAAAAACTACAGTTATACAAACAGTTATAAAAACAAAAAAAACAAGTTATTAAAAATACGTAAAACTAATTCAATAATAAACCAGCAAATTAATTAATGATTCTTTAAATAAAAATAAAGAATGGACAGTATTTCTATAAAGAAAACGGTTAACTAAATTAGGTAGAATAAGCGAATTTCCTAAATACTTTAACTGAAATATATCAAAGAAAGCTTTTCCCCATCAAATTTGAATGTTTAAAAACGTATTTAGATTTATTCTACATAAAACCAAGTTATTTCAGATATGTCTGTTACAGATCAGTTTTCATTTCCCCTTGCTTCAAATGCTATTCATATTCATTGTTTAAGAATTCTTCTGCATGGGTCAAATTAAATAACCAATAAAAGAAGTTGTACATGGACAAGCAATTAGTACCAAAGAGAGAAACACATTCTTTCACATCAGAAACTGTAATATATAGGGTTGGTAATATGAAGATCAAAAACATTGCGAGACCATTGAAAAAAAGCATCAAATGTTTTAAAGAAGATTAAGAATTTAAAAGCCTTTAGAGAAAAAACTGCTATACCTTTTCAAACAGCATTAGTTGTAATATATTAAATTTTTCCAAGAATAGAGTGGCTCTTAATAATAAGTCCAACAGAGCTATTTATTGTTCATTTCCGTATTCCGAGACAACTACTTTTTGAGATTCTATCTCATTAAGGGGCAAGATGCAGAAGGATGAACAAATAGCCAAAATTCTTCATTCTTGTACATTGATTTTTATCCTGCTTTTTTCATATGAAACATTATATCATTGCTATCTTCATTATTTTAATTCAGTAATCCAAGTTTTTATTTTATTGTTAAATGTAAAACATCTCTTCCTTTCACTCCTATTTTGATGAATTAAAATCCATCCTAATGTGTGCGCAAAAGTGCAGAAGGTTTCAGAATCCATTATTATACAATAGAATATGTTCTGTATATATACATTTTTCAGAGAAAGAAAAAATTTCATTAAAAAAATTATGTAATAGAAAATTCATAAAAACACCTTATAAAGGTTGAGATATTAAGCTAAATAAAGCAACTTTTTAACAATACTCGTTTTACTTTTCAGATAAATAAGTATCTAATATACTATGAAAATGATAATAAAATTAATTAATTAATGATAGTAGCAAAAAATGACATGTAAATTAGATATATTTTTAACACAACCTATACTATGGTTTGATGCCTATGTAAACCATATTCAAATTCATGAGAAAAATTGATGTTTCACAGATTTGCTCAGAATCCAGATGGACTAAATCAGGGGGGAAATGCAATTAAAACAATTTACAACTTTGCCTTTCCTCTTTCTTTAGAGATACACACTCAAACACAATATTGAAATAAATTGTTTCAATAAACTGATATATAATTACATTTGTAATTTTTTTAAAAAAAATATCAAGTATAGGTTGCATAACTGAAAGTAATCTTTCATCAACACCAAGGTTCACTCAGTTGAGATTTAGATGTTCTACAATTATTCTGATTTGAAATCAATAGATAAAATCTCTAACAAATATGCCCTAGAATGAAGAAAACTTCAAGGCCAATTTTTAATGATTCCAAAATTTTGATACTTTTTCAGTGATAAAGCATCTATTTACAGAAACTTTCATACGGAGATAAAAGTCGAGTGATAGTTCATTTGGAAATTTTCCAAATAAACATTCATACAATGCAAATGCATATTTGACCTAACTATATATTAGATAAATATTATAACACTATGTTTAAAAAATTACCTGAATCCCCATTTTATAAATATTACACATAGATTTTACAACTCCATTTTAATGGAAATAAAAGGTAAGCATTTACCTCTAGAGGATGACCTTGAGTCTCCACGACCTCCACGGTACCCTCCACCGCCTCGGCCACCACGATAACCACCACCACCACGACTATCACCCGATGTACAATCACGTGCAAAGTGACCAGTCTTGTGACATTTGTAACACTCACTAGAACTCATTTCTGAAAGAAAATTAAATATGTAACTGTATTCAAACATTAGCAGTTAAAACCAAACAAATAATATATTAATATAAGCAACTAAAATTATGCTACATTAGTCATATATTAATAAATAAAATATGGTTAATAACCCTTATTTGAATTGAAACTGACAAAGATACTGACATTGGTAAACATCTAGATTTCAAAGACTTTATTCTGTCATTAAACTGTATGCGAGCCAAAAATATTTCAATAATCTACAATGCAAGTTAATTATGACAGCAAAGTTAAATCAATTTTATTTCCTGGACAATATATAAGAAAACAGAAAAGGCTAATTTTAAAAACAGAATTATTTGAATAACAATGAATAAAGCTGCTTGAATATTCAATTAAAATATTTTCCAAGTATTTTACACAATTTCATTAACGAATTTTAACAAAAATCAAAATGTATAAACCACAAGTAAAGCTGGACAAAAATAAAATAAAAAATAAGACATTTTTTAACAAAAAAAATTAAGTAGTTTTTCATGTAGCCACATAAATTATTCATTAATTTTTCTCCCTCAAAAACTTTCTGTTCAAGAATGAAAATTTTTAGACCTTCAACATCATTAAACTAGAGAAAAAAACTTATTCAGATGTAAAAATATCGAAGGAAATGAATTAATGCTAAACTAAATTACATTACTGAAATAATTATCATGTTCTAGCAGATAAGAAATTTCTTCAAATTATACAACTATATCAAATATTTATAGAGTGTAGAAAGTTAACTTGTCTTAATTTTTTTCTCTCTCTCTCTTTAGTTTGAGAAAACTAAACTTTCCAACAATGAAGTCTAATATATATACTTTCCCTAGAGTTAATCAGATTCAATTAAATCATTTTTTAAATAAAATGCATGTAGCATAGTACTGTTTTCAATAAAATACAATAGTTAATTTTTTTCAAAACTTTATGAAAAGCAAGAAATGAGAAGAGGGGAAAAAAACCTGAATTCCAGTGCAATAGAAAGATGCTAAATCAAATACAGAGAAAACACCTGCAATCATAAATACATGCAACCTACATATTTGAACAGTTGTTGAATATCAATAAAAAGGCTGAATTAATTTGAATCTATTTATGGAAGAAAACATGCTATGAAATATTCTCATTTACACAAAGAAAGTGGAAGCCTAAAAAAGGATTTTTATTTTTACAATGGTAATGAAAATTTTTAAGGATTCCATTATAAGTTTTCAAAAAATAAATAAATAAACATATCAGAAATATTAAATATAGTATTTGAAAATTGTAACTTTCTCAAAAAAGTCAAAATACACATTCCTTCTAGAATATCTTTATTGCAATGAATTTTTAAATCTAAGGGTACTTCAGATTTTAACAGTTTTATAATGTTCAATGATATGGTGTATGATTGAATGATTTCATAGAAAAATACAATTCAAGCTACCTATTAGGAAAAAATTATCTTTCCAAATATTTTATAACAATTAAAAAATTGAACTTTCACTAAATAATTTAGCACTAAATTTTTAACTTAGAAGAAATATCTATATCACTAATGTATTTAATGATAAATAGTACTATCCTAAAGTCTAAAATTTTACAAGAAAATTATTTGCATTACCAAATCCCTTAAACAAATTAAATATACATAGTAAGTTAATTTATTCTAAATATAAAATAAAAGTATTTTTAATTTTACTTTATTAGTATAAAATAAGATCTTTTTAATAAAGATAAGTTCTAAATTTTGATGCATATTTACAGAAAAATATGTAATGGAAAAGGTATATTTTTTTCTTTCACAGAAACAGAAAAAAAATTCTATTTTTATATAACTAATTAAGTTATTCTCATTGAAGATGAAAAACTTATACAGCCAAATAAAAGCAAATATTATCCAAATAAAAAATGTGTATAATTTTTACACATAAACTTTTTAGTTAAAAAACCTTAGCTTAAAAACATGAGCTTCAGAAAATAAAAGATGTCCAGATCTTCCAAAAATAATTTTCCGTTAACATCATACAAGATACCCCCTTTCTACCTTTTTATAGCTTTCCGAGAAAGAAAATTTTATGCAAAAATGATTTTACTTTTATCATGAAGTCTTTGCATACATAGCAAATAAATACTGGATAAATGGATTCATACATAAAAATATATTAATTTTTAATAGGATCTCTTTATATTTCTAATTTATTTCCTACAATTGTTCAAGTATCATCTTTTCACTACATTCATGTCTTAGAGCCATACATTCTATCCTATATACAGAATAACTTCATGATTTTTAATAAATTCTCAGAAAGGAAGGAAAAACAATAGAAAATATATTGCATATACCTAGCAAAACAAAATTTCTAACAAGCAATATATCCCCTTAAAGTTTTAGAATTTTACCTTTCCACCAACAAAAATTTTTAAAACCCTTCTTACCCTTCCCTGTCTCGCCTTCAATTCCTGGTTTTGAAAGTTTTTCCATATATTTCACTAGGGGTTTGAATACATTAAAAAGTACAAATGTTGAGAGAATATTCAAGTAATTTTAGATTTTTAAAAAAAGGAAAGATAGAAAAAAAAATTACAAATTTCATTACTCCAAGGAATTAATTGATAAATTTACACATTTTAAAACTGAAAGCATTAATTGAAAAAATAAATGTAATATTGAATTAATGTTTTGAAATAATGATAAGCTCTTTAAGCACTGCATAACTTAATAAAACCTTGAATGTTGTTCCTACAAATGTAGCAGAATTGTTTAAACCTATATCACATAATTTATATACATTTCTTCTTACGAAATTGCCTGAATTTTTAAAACAATGCTTTCCTTATTAAAATTGTTTTTAATGTTTAAAGAAAGCATGTTTTAAGGAAAGCAAAGTAAACCTATATCTACAAGATAGGTAGATAGTATAAGTAGACCTGTAGCTACTCTATATCCTAGATTTCACAAGTTTTTACTAGCTTATGTAAGTCAAATTAACATTTTTTAATTAATCGTTCCGACGTTAAACTATTAGTAAATCAGAAATAAATTCACCTTAATCACTAATGTGTGACATATTTAATGATCTATGGAGTATTACTCATCTGTCCCATTATATTGAAATGAATAATAAATAGGTTTTATTTTTCAGAAGTAAAAAAATTTTTTCCTCTATCATTAAAATTTCCTATTTAAAAAAAACCATTTTAAAACAAATCAAAAATAATACACAGCAAAATATAATTGGCAACTACAAATAAAACTTTCTTGAATTTTACAAACAATATACTGAATAGATTTTTTTAAAAAAATAATAAGATTCATTCATCATCAACTTTATAGAATCAATCTGGGACAATTCATTCATCGACAAATTGGAACTAATCAAGAACAGAAAGATTTCATTTCAAAAGAGCCATAATCTATGGAAATGTGTTGTGTCTGTTCTAAATTACAATTTTTTTTAACTATTCTACAGATCAAATAAAAAGCATATGCAATTCATTAAATGGTTTATAAATTAAGTGCAGTCTATAATAGCACCAGATATTTTATAAGCATATTGTTAAATATTTTTTCACTAGCTTTAAAATTAAAATTCAGTAATTAAAATTTCTTCATTAAAATTTAAAAAATAACCCCCCATTAACTAATAAAATGATTAAAAAGAACTAATAGGTAATGCTAAAACTCATTCTCATACAATATATATTACAACTCCTACAATGTGCAAGTGATTACTAGAAATAATTTATATTACATCTGCAATTCAAATATTTTCCCCACTATTTGAGTTTAAAATTATTAAACAAAATTACTGAAATTGCAAATTTCTATTCTGTTCAGATACAACTTCAAGAAAATCCTGATTTGATTTATTTATTAACAGAAAAAATATCACTAGCAAAACATCACTTGACTTCTCAGTTTTATTGCTTCAAGTTAAATCTAAAAATATTCCATATTCAAAGAATTGATGGCTAATATCAATTCTGACTCGTAGAAAGGACAAGTCAAAATTCGAATATATTTATCAGACTATAAATAAAATGAAGGAAATACAAAATACAACATTTGAATGTTAAAAAGTGGAAAAATGCATTTTTAATTTTTAACTCTAATAGATAAATTGCCTTATTTAAGACAATTAGAATTTACAACTGGTGGATATTAATACAAACAATTCATGATATTTTTACGAAATTTTGTTAAACCAAATTAAATTTTTTCTCTTAATAATGAAATAACTTGAAATCAATATATTACAAATAATGCAAAGCTATATTGCACAAAATTTATCATGTTTACATAAATGTTCATTACTCGGTTAACCTTGTAAGATCGTAAACATTACTTTCTCCAACAATGATGAATAATCTGTATGACAAACAACTATATAAGTCTAACTATTAATTTTTGTATAACACCAATTTTTGATGATGGAAATTTCAAATATATGCTACTAATAAAGAATACGCTATGCAACCAAGTTTAACCCATACCCAGTCATATTTCCAATGATAATTTTAAACTTGTAAATCTTCCCTCAAGAAGATTAATTTAATGTTCCATGTTTACTAGTAATCACCAGTTTAATGTTTACAAGCAATTAAATGTTCCATCCACATTTACTAGTTTGACTCATTTATCAAATATGAATAACATCAATATTTTCAATACATTATTTGATTGGCAATATAAACAATAGCAGAATAATTTTACACATGTACAGCCCAACAAAATTTGAAAAGTTCATTTGTTTCAAAATTTCCATCTATGAACAGTGTAAATATTCATAACATTAATAAGCAGCAGAAAACAATAAATCGAATTTAATCCTTGAACTCTAAGAGTTATCTCTCAAACACATTATATGTATTCACATCTCGAATCAGATAATTTTCAATTCCAGAAATTTTACCCGAAACAATTAGTTATCGTCTAGAATAAAAACTGTATTTAGCGATAATCAGGATACGAAGAACAGGAAAACCTTAGTAGTTGACAAAATCAATCTTTACATATAAAATAAATTGCTTTACGTTAGTAAATCAACAATGTCAATTACGCAAAAATTCGTATTAGTTTCGGTTTTATTCTACATTGAATCTACCTACACATCCGGAAATAACTTCCATTTTATCCAGGTAATCCGATAGGAAACTAAGCAATTAACTATTTTTTCCTCTCCTTTCTTCCGTTTCTTGCTAGTTAAGCAAATTTCCAAATGCCAATTAATCGTTTAAAAAATCAAATATAAGGAAATAACAGTCGGTGCGTTTGCAAAATTCGTACGGCAAAAGAAAAATATCGTTACTTACAATGAAATAAAAATAGTTTTAACAGTCAGTAATAATATAGAAATTACTCGATTCCTCGCAATATCGGATAGTTTAAATATTTAATATAATAACATATAGAAATAGCAACGTTTTATTTCTGTTTCACAAATAATTTAGATAAGAAGCCATTTTTTTTTTTATTTTAATGAATCAGTGCACTTGCATCAAATAATATATCCTAAAAAAGTACACAATACTTTAATACATAAATGCATACGAGAGAGACCAAATTCTCACTTCTATTCCTGACAAGCTCCAAAATTTACAGGGCCAATTGACAAATTATACAGCAACTTTTGATTGTTTTCATATGACTTAAAAGACAGAGAAGTTCGTCGCAACACCACGACCACACCGTACTTCCAACCCACCGGACTACACGTGAGGTTAACGCAACTGTAAAAATATACAGCAAAATACAGATGTAATGCAAATGAGAAAAAGTATATATATGTGTATCTTTCAACGGAACAGAAAAATAATTTACCCGCTGGCAATACAGAATTATTTTAACTTTGAGTATATTAGTCGTTTACTCTGTTTTAATGCGTTTACGTTTAATAACAAATGAAGAACTGCAGTTTAAGATGATTCGGTATTTTAAAAGGTTTCCAAATCTAATGTAAATTTGCTTGACATGAAAATATAAAATTTCATATAAATAAAAAAGAAAACTTGAATAAAAGTTTTTGAAAGAGCATTAGTACCAAATACAATATTTCGGCTGTTGAATTTCTTGAAAGAATTGTCAAATGCAGCTTGATGGAAATATTCTAATGTCGAAATCCGAATTAGTACCTCGGGCGGAATGGATTTCGACCTATCTCCTAATTTGAAAAAATATCACTTGAAAAGGCAGCGTCAATTGCAAATTTATCGATCTTCAATTACATATAACTTTTCAGTTATAGTGGAATGACAGCTGGGAACGTAATTCTAAGATCTCACTATAGCTTAGATCGAAAGAAGTCATGGAATAATTCCTTTAATTTATAACTAAGCTTTGGTCAGAATTCCAGGTAGCACATCCTGTAGTATAATATTGTACAATATTGAGCGATATTATATGATATTAAACAATATTGCGAATACTAACCAATATTGTGCAATATTTGTGTGCTACTAGGGATCCATGCTTCTTCTTTCTCAGGTCAATGAGGATGTGATATCTGTATTAATTACAAGATTAATGCACTTCCTCCCTTTATAGAAAATGTTCTTGTCAAAGGAAGAAAAAAGGTTGATAGAAGGTTGATTAGAAGACAATGATCTCACAATAGCTTGAAACGAAAAAAGTCGTGGGATACTTCCTTTAATTTGTAATTAAGGTTTGGTCAGAATTCTTGTTTCTTCTTTTTTAGGTCAATGAGAATGTGATATCTGTATTAATTTTAAGATTAGTGCACTTCTTCCCTTCTTAGAAAATGTTCTTCTCTCCAAAGGAAGAAAAATGAATAGAGATAAGACGATACTAAAGGGTTTTTTTTTTTTTTTTGAAACCTCTGTATCAAAATATTTTGTACTTAATTTTTTATTGATGGTTTCTGGGAAGAAATAGATCTATATTAGATAGTAAATATTACAAGATATTGGATGCGATTTTCCATATCTTTTAGCCAGAATAATAATGAACTTGGTAAGAAATATCTTTGAATGGTTGAACTTGGTTTCGTTAACGTTATTAGAAATCCGCTAACTCCCTCTTTTTGCATCTGCTTTCCCTCTTTACGTTTTTATCTCGCACTCAGTGTATTGAGATCACGAACTATACGCAGGGCCTGATTAAGGCAGGGGCATACGGGACAGAATTCGATAACGAAATAGAGCACAGAGCTGGAAGTCGAATGAAGCATATTGATGCTTTTAGTCGTTATCCAGTAATAATGATCTGTGAATATACATTAACTTCAAAGTTGAAAAGAGCACAAGAAGAGGATGATAGCATACAAACATTGAAGTCACTTCTAGAGAACAAAGAATTCGTAGAATTTTTTGAACTGAACGCCATACTCTACAAATACTAAAGTTAATCGTAACCCCTAAAGCAATGGAAACTGAATTAATTAAAAGGATTCACGAAAACGGTCATTTCTCAATAGTAAAAACAGCAGAAATTGTGGAACAGGAATTCTTTATTTCCAATTTAGCAAACATCGTCAAAAAAGTAATCCTTAATTGTGTTCCATGTATCTTAGCTAATAAGAAAACTGGCAAAAAAAAGTTTTTAAATCCTATTTCTGAAGAAGACATACCCTTAACTACGTACCATGTCTACTTCATTGGCCCTTTACCTTCCACAAATTAAAGTTATCAACACAGTTTCACCATAATAGACGCATTTACAAAATTTACTCGGTTATATCCCGTCAAAACTGAATCTTCTGAAAGTGCCTTGGAAAAGTTAAAACTACAACAGAAGATCTTTGACAATCCCATGAGAATTATCCCCGACAGAGGTTCAGCGTTCACTTCAAAACTATTCTACGACCACTGTACTGAAGAAAATAACCACCATTTACAAATAGCAACTGTTGTTCCCAGAGAAAATTGTCAGGTTGAACGAATACACTGAACTTTGATTCCCGTCCTCACCAAGCTATTGTCAGACGACTCAACAAAATGGTATAAATATGTCGACATATGACAAAGAATACTAAACAGAACTATATGTCGAAGCACTAAATGGACATCATTCGAACTTTTAATAGGAACCAAAATGTGAAACAAGGAAGACATCCGAATCAAAGACTTACAATTAGAAGAAATAACAGAAGAATTACAACGTGAATTTCTAAGGAATTTCTAAGGAACAACGTGAATTTCTAAGGAAAGATGCTAAAAAGAAAATCGGAACAGACCTTTACGAATGTTAGTGGGGCTTCTGTCTTAATTGAGACAATTTTTCAAAAGCTCGATAGATGGCGTTGTTCTGGTATGCTAAACTAATTAAAGGCATGGTCCTCTGGGAAATGATATAACCTTTTACAACTCTTGCTTTGAATTACATATATCATCGGGTGTTGACAAAACAAAATGAAGGCAGATGATGGTTAATTAAAATAGCTCTGAGGGATATCCTGTGTCTGTGTGTGAAAGTTTGGATGAATGGATGATGTAAGTCAATCACGCTAGAACGGTTGAATGAAATTGGATGAAATTGAGCACAGAGATAGATTATAGACTACAGAAGAATATAGGCTAATTTTTATTCCGGTTAATTGAGTGGTTAATTTTTTATTAATTAAAAACTAATTTTTCCGCCAAAAAATATAAAAAAAAATCTGAAAACATCTGCCTGAGCTTTTTGAATCGTTTTTTTTTTATTTTTCTATTTCCAGTATTCATTTGAATATTATTTTTTTATTCTAATGGAATTCTTTATGATTTATTGTTCTTTTCTTGGCAGAAAGACGTTTTCATCACTGAAAAGTTCAGCTGTGTTTTTTTAATACTTAAATCGTTTCCTGCTTATAAAAAAAATTGTTGAACCGAGTAAGTGTATTTATTCTTTCCAATTTCTTTTTAAGAAAAGCATCACCCTGTAGTAGTGAGGCTATTAAGAACAAATGTATTCATTTTTTTTTCTTACGCTGTTCACATTATTCTCATAATCCTTGATTTAATGAGCTAGTGAAACTACTAGGTTTCTGCTCCAGCTCTATGTTCCGTTCTCGCTGCTAGCGGAGTCAAAGAATATTTTTTAAGGAAAAAATTATAATTTTAATTTTTTAATTTGTTATTATGTGATAGTTTTTCGAAATGCCCGGAAAAGTAAATCGAATCTTTCAAAAAGGAGTAATTAAACTCGGGCTATTAGAGTAGCTAGAAGTCGGGAATATAATCCTCAAGCGGAATTTAGCAGAATTAAGCATGCTGAGCAACATGCTACTTCAGTTGAAACGCAGAAGTATGCAGAAATGAGACGACTACAGCACGCTGAATATTTGACTACTCGACACGCTGCTGAAACTCTGAAACAAGCTCAACAACGCCGACTTCATCATTTTTTTTTTGCAAAAATGACTGAATATCAAAGCTGTTCCGTTATGTATTTTTGTAATAAAATTGTATTTTTGTCAGCTATATATTTTTCATATATGCATATAGTGGTTGGTATAATTATGTTAACAAATAATTTATAATTCCACCAAATTTTCTCAAATTTCTTTGGTGATTGTTCGTTTGCGCCTTGCAAACGAAAAAGTACCCTTATAGTTTTAAGTACATATTTTTTTCCTCATACTAATAAGGTTAGATATAGCATGTTTTCAACCGGTTATTTCAAATGATTCTGTTTATTTTCGTAGTGCTTGATACATTTAAAATTAATCATTGTTAATCAATAGATCTTTCGATTCCTTAAGAAGTAATTTTGAATATAAATAGAACAGATTAATTGATATTAAAAATTTCTAATCTGCATTCGTTACCCCAACTGGTGTTTAAAATTCACTTCTCATGCTTACGGTTTGCTAACATTTTACATTATGATTAGACTGTTAGTACTCAAATATACACATCAAAATTTCCCCGCGTACGAAGTCGTCGGTAAAAGTTAGTATATATATATACAGATGTGGCGATAGCAGGGGGGATATGGGGCAATTGCCCCCCCCCCCGTCGGCAAGATATTTAGAATTTCGACGGCAAAAATGTTCACCATTTCAGGATGGCTGTAGAGAGCTGCGCATTATCAAATATGATTATCTAAAAACCTCCTGGAAATTAACATATTTTAAACAATCGAAATATCCAAGTAATGGTTAAATTGTTTAGACTATATTTGGCAAAATATTCGATAAGGCGGTGGATAAATAACATGCCGTATTTTCATAGACAATTTTGATAGACCTAAAAATTGAAAATAATGGATGTCGAAGACATATGTTAAGCAGTTTTTCAGACATCTGATTCAAATGGCGCTCATTCAGATTATAATTTGTACTGCTTTTGATAATATAACTGACAAAGGTGATAGGCTAATTAATTGACAATTTTTGATCAATCGACTATAAACTCAATGCGACGAATGTCGAAGAAGTCTGCAGATTTCCGACATTTGATTAAATAGTCGTTCATTATAATTTGCACTTATTTTGGCAATATATCCGACAAGTAAATGAGATATCGCATAACAACATTTTTTTACAAATGCACAATGAAAGATGAAAGAAAGAAAAAAGAATCTAAATAATATTTGATTTTTTAAATTAAATGTAAAATTAACTATTTTGAGTTATTTTGGAGCCAAATGAGAGATAATGTGCTTGCCCCCTGTCGAATTTGTCTTGCCTCCCCGTCGGCCAATTCCTACCGCCGCTTCTGTATGTATATATATATATATATATATATATATATATATATAT
>JAOUZG010037683.1:219347-255908 GCA_026289955.1 Argiope argentata
ATATATATATATATATATATTAAAAAACAGGATAATTTTTAACAAAACCTTTCATTTTTACACTCCATTATTCCCATTATCAGTTCTTCATCTATCTCAATCAAATAATCATGCAATATCAGCACACTTGAAAAACCAACTATTCTGAGAATGAGAGAGTCTAAAGTCAACCAGAAGAGGGGACATTTTACGGCATATTTTATCTTGTACGAAAGTGAAAATAGATATCATCTTACACCCTCCTGCACACTCGAGCCCTATGACGTACAGGAATGACTCTCAAGGTCTCAAGGCAATGAACGTGTTTATATAACAGGACATAGGACGCATTTTAGTTAGAGACATTGTTTAGAAATTCTTTGCTTAAAGAGGTTAGTTTCTCCAAAACATCCTATTGTTAGCGACTTAGTGTTTCACGTTTTAAAAATATTAACTTTAATTTGAGTAGTGAAAAGGAATTCATTTCTGTGTTTGACCTTTGACCAATACGAGATTGGTAAGCATACAATTTTAAAATAAATTTTTCTTTGGAGTTTCGTACGTTTGAAAATATTGTAATCGCGACTTTATATTTGTTGGCACATTTGGAGGTTAAAACCAGGGCTGATTAAGAAAGCAAATCGTTAGGCGTCGGCATTGGTCAAAAAGATATAATAAACTGGTTACTTTCTCTTCTTAACCTAAGGGGGAAATTTTTCAACTCGAAAAAATTGTCAAAAGTCCAGCTATTATTTTTTATGCGAATAATTTTTTTTAATGTTTTAGATTTTTCAGTTTAAAAAAAAACAATTTTTTTTCTACTGAAATTTAATGGGGTCAATTCATGTGACGTCAAAGGTACGTGACATGTGACTTTTGCGCATGGCATTTAAGTTTTCATCCGCAAAGCTTTCCTCGATGAGTCTGTCATTAACGCCCTCCACCAAGCATGAAGCGGATTTTTTGTTTACATTTGTAGCTGTAATTTTGAGTCGTTTTCTTTCTTCCTGTTAAAGTTAAAAGATGAAAGACTGATGTGCTGCTGGATGCTTTAATGTGAAACACGAGTTAATGCCATGATAAAATGCATTTTTTTAGTTTCCTTTCAACAATCCTGACATTGGTTGTTAGCTTTGGAATGGAAGGTTGTTGTTTTCGAAGTTCTGATATGCGCCGTTTATTTTCAAGAATTCATTTAGTGTGTTTATATTCACAAAATGTTGAAACCCAAAAACTGTTCCAGTAATTTTTTTTAGAAAATCCTCTCAAAGGAAAAGAAATTGGTACGTGTATTGCTGTCTAAAACAAATGGGGACAATTAAACAAAATCTTCAATGCATTTCTAATTTTCTTTATTGACATTTGATGGAATTTTCTGATAATTTTGAATATGCTTAGAAGATTTTGAAATATTTACATGAATATTACATTACATTTATCCTACAAAATCTTATCTAAATTTAATTGATGTAAGTAAACAAACTTATTGTAAAAACTATCTCTCTTAACTGAAAATTAGAGGCTTTAATGCTGACTTGGGTGGAGGTGAATAAATTTCTTTAAGATTTATTCAATAAATGGATCTTTTCCAATTGCTGGAAAATTCAATTTTTGTATTGATTGTTAACAGCATTTATAATTGATGTATTATATTAAAAGTGCTCTTAATTTGGTAAATGGAATGCTACTTACTTTAATGCTACTTTTTACTGAAATAATTCACAAATTACAAAATGAAGTTCAAAATTCTGTGAAAAAGATTCATTCCTGAGAATATTGTTAATAATATTAAAATGAGGGCATTGAAAAATTTCACGAAAGAAAGGTTTTTCTCTGTATATTCTTCTTTTAATTTTGAAATGGATCTTCAAAAATTAAATATGTCAAAGCATCCATTTGATTTTTTTTAAAAAAAATTAAAAATCCAGTTGATTTTTGAAAATAAAACTCCAGATTCATTATTGACTGCATAGAAACAGATCAACCCAACAGAATGATTTCATGCAAATGATTTCCAGTTTTTATAAAGAAGCTAATATTTTAAAAGATATGATAGTCATAATACTTTCAAGATCTGTCAACTTCATTTCACCATTACACTGGGATAGCATATCTAAATAGGAATTTTTTGAAATTAAAAGCTATCTGATGGATGTATTAGAACTGAATGATTTTGTGATGACAGATAAAAGCTTTCAAATTGAACAAGAACTTAAAAAAAAAGGATATAAGTTGAAAATAAAATTTTAAATGACTGTACTCAGTTTAAAGTCACTGAAAGAATTGATAACTGCTGGATATCTTATATAATATTACAGTAGAAAGAGCCATTTCAAAAATTATAATGAATAAATATTTTGTAGGGGCTGTCCTTTATATGTGCTTAAATAATATCAATTACTTGCATGTTGTATAACTTTCAAAGACCATTAATTAACATCAAATAATTTTTTGTATTTGTTTTTTAGTTTTTGGCATTATAATAAAATGCATTTTGGGGTTTTTACTTTTTGAGTGTGAACCTTAAAGCTTTCTTTTTCTTGTAGTAATTCATATTATTGTTTTATTGCCATGTAATCACTTCTAATAACTTAAGAGCAAAATGGATGGGTTCAGAGATCATTATTACTAGTTTTTCAAATACATTTGTTTATTTGTAATAGATTCAAGTCAGATTTATGTCTGGCAACTATTGCTATAGTTAGAATGAAATGTCATTAGTTTCTTTATTTAAACTGAAATTGATTGTTATCATAATATCATGCTATACTATTGTGCACTTCAGTGATTTCTGTTTTAAAAAATATTGGTCTTTTCATTGAAAATCAACTTCTGAAGCATTATTTGTTATATATTTTTTTATTTCTAACTTCCTTGTTACATGAATTTTTCACTTTTTTTTTCTACTTTAACCTATTAATTTTGAATAATAAAATTCTATAAAAGCATATTCTTTCAACTCCTCTTTATAACCTGTTTTACTTTTATATTTGTATTTATCATGATCTTATTCTTGCTTATTAAATTTGCTGTATTGTATGTTTAATTTTATATTCGTTCTGAGTAAGTTTTATCAATGCAACTTTAAAATTTAAAAATACATTTCAGATATGTTCTGTTTTAAAACTGTATTGTTCGATATTATGTTTTTATACGTGATAAAGAAAACGTTGTTCAGTATTCAGGTTGTTTCTGTTGAATAAAATTGATTTCATCATTTTTGACATTCTTGCCATACTATGTTTATATTCTTTGTGTCTAGAAAAAGAAATGTTGATAAACAACTTTTGAGTTGTTTTTTTTTAATTGGTAAGAGCACTAAAACATCCATTTGATCATATTTTTTAAAAATAATTATCATATGTATTTTATCTTTTTTAAAATGTGTAAATAAAAATTATAATGGCATAATTTTATTTGTTTGTCCTTTAATGATTTCTATAAGTTAAAATAAAATAACTGGTTCTGGCTGCAAAGATTTTAAAAAATTGTATCTATACCTTTTATAGTTCATAATTTGCAATTGTAAACAAAATTTATTACATACATTAAAAATTTGAGCTTCATGTTTTTTTCTTCTGAGCAAACTGAAAACATCAAAGTCTCAAATAAAAATCATTTACTTAAGAAAGGCTCTTAATAAAAATTACTACTTAAGAAAAAAAAATATATAATAATTTTATTGGTAAGCTTACAAATTTTAACTTACCTAAGAGTTATATTTATTTTTAAAATTTATATTTATAAAATTCAACCTACAGAGGATAGGTTCTTTTCCCTTTGATTTATTATTTAAATTTTTTTTTAAAAAAAGAAATATGTAATTTTTTAAAAACACCACCATAGCCATTTATCAAAATGTATCTTTTGAACTATATATATATATAATATATGGAAAAGTAAAGAATGAAAGGGTAGCAAACAAATTAAAAAGTGATAATTAATTAGACAAAAATAATTGCATTAAAAATACTAATTGAAATTTTAGGATAAAAAATAAAATTACAATACTACAAAAGTTTGGTGAAAATAATTCACAATATTAAATTTTAAAACATATGAAAAGTTTTTTATAATTATTCGTTTAGAGTAACATTCAACTGCAACAGCTGACTGCAATGCTTTCACCAACGTTATCGGCAGACATCCCGAGATGCGCAGAACGGTTGAAAATTGAACAGAATCGGTTTGTTTGGTACGTGACCCATGAATTGACCCCATAATCTTCGTAATAACAAGTTTCAATTTTTATAATTAAGGCTATTCTTAAAAGTTAAAAAAAAACTGAAAAAACTTTGTACATAGTTACGAAATAAGTTACATACCTAAAAGCTCCCAAATTTTCAGGGATTACTAGCTAGATGCAGATTAATCGACTCGTTTTCTCAGTCAATAAAAAGCATTGTTTGTTTATTAGAACAGTTTAATTAGTTCGAAATAATTAGAAAATAACTGTTCTGAAAGTAAAAAAAAACGTAAATTGATTAAAAGTCGCAACTTTGATAAAGTTTTAAAACAAATCCAAAATTTTTATTAACAAAAGATAAAAACAGCTCCATTCTACACTGAAGTGACAAAAGTCATGGGATGACTGTTAATATCGTGTCGGTCCTCATTTTGCCCGGTGAAGTGCAACAACTTGACGTGTCATGGAGTCTACTAGTCGTTGGAAGTCCTCTGCAGGAATATTGAGCCATGCTGTCTGTATTGACGTCCATAATTGCGAAAGTGTGGATGGTGCAGGAGTTTGGGCACGAACGGACCTTTCGATGATTTCCCATAAATGCTGGATGGGATTCATATCGGGTGATCTATGTGGTCAGATCATGCGTTGGAATTGTCCGGAATGTTCTTCAAACCAATCGCGAACAGTTCTGGCCCGGTGACATGGCGCATTGTCACCCATAAAAATCCCGTCGTTGTGTGGGTACGTGAAGTCCATGAATGGCTGCAAGTCATCTGAAAGCAGCTGAACATAACCAATTCCAGTCAATGATCGGTTCAGTTGCACCAGAGGACCGAGCCCATGCCATGTAAAAACAGCCCACACCATTATGCAGCCACAATCAGCTTGAACAGTGCCTTTCTGACAGTTTGGGTCCATGGCTTCGTGAGGTCTGCGACACACTCGAACTCTACCATCAGCTCATAACAACTGAAATCGTGACTCATCTGACCACGCCACGGTTTTCCACTGGTCTAGGGACCAGTCGATATGCTCACGAGCCCAGGAGAGTCGCTGCAGGCGATGTCGTGCTGTCATTAAAGACACTCGAGTCGGTCTTCTGCTGTCATAGCCCAAGGAAGACAAATTTCGCCGCACAGTCGTATCGGACACGTCCCTCGTGCGTCCCACATTGATTCCTGCAGTTATTTGACGAAGTGTTGCGCGTCTATTAACATTGAACATTCTACACAGACGTCGGTGGTCTCGGTCGTTAAGTGCAGGTGGTCGCCCACTGCGCTGTCCATGATGGGATGGGATGCCTGAAATTTCATACTCTCGGCACACTCTTTATACTGTGAATCTCGGAATGTTGAATTCCCTAACGATATCCGCAATGGAATGACCCATGCGTTTAGCTCCAACTAACATTCCACGTTCAAAGTCTATTAATTCTCGTCGTGCCGCCATAAATCACGAAAAACCTGTTCACATGAATAACTTGAACACAAACGAAAGCTCTGGAAAACGAACTGCGTATTTATACTTTTTCGCTGCGATACTACTGCCATCTGTATATTTGCATATTGCTATCCCATGACTTTTGTCACTTCAGTGTATAATAATTGCTTTAGTGTATAATGAATTCAGTGTATAATAATTGCTTTAGTGTATATAGCTTAATCATAGTACCAAATAGCACCTTTTTTTTAAGAACAGCCTCTACACACCCTGACCTTTATCATCCTTTTAAATACTGCCATGTGATAGGAAAAAACAGATTTTTATTTTCAATTTTATGCACGTAAGTCTCACCTCCCCCTCTTTTTTTAACACACACACACATGCGTGCGCGTGCACGCGCGGGCGCGCGAGAGAGAGAGCTCATTATTCAGGTAGAGAAGGTAGAGAGAACTCATTATTCAGGTGAAATAGGAAGCTCTCTGCATGTAATCAATAGGTCCCACCCCAGTTACAACTATTTGTGGGAGGTCTGTTCCTAGAAGTAAAGTGCATTAGTGGGTAAGGGCCTATGCATTATTAAGCTCTTGTTCAAGAGTTTCCATTAGACAGATCGTCTTGATTGTTACTTTCTATCGTGACCTAAGATCTGTAAACAAAATATAAATCAGTAAGAATGTATCAAAGATTTGAATCCCATCCCACTTCGAAAAGTAATGCTCACTGGTATTTATGACCCTTTGATACTCTTTCGAAATAAAACTCGGAAAATATTTGTGATCCCTAAATAAGACAGGATCCACAAAAGAACAATTTGCTTACTACAGAAAAGAGGAATAAACCAATAACATTACGGGTTTCAGTTGATTCTCCCATAGGGGGAAGGAAGCACTAATTAGAGAATAATAATCTCCTCAGGGTATCCATTATTTGAGGGAATAAAATGAAAGCGAAAAATCCGTGAATTTGTAGAAAAGTAAATGGACTGATTATTTTTTAAATTACAGAATTGTTGTAATCTTTCGAAATCACATATTACTTTAAGTGGAGTTATTCATGAGTTTCCTCAAGGAAGCCATTCTCCTATCCCTTAATTGAGGGCATTCATACTGTAGCGTTAGCCTTATAAGCCATATTACATCTACGAGACCGAAATCGACTTTTGTATTATGGTCAGATTACTAAGGCTACAGACCCTAGCGTCGCAGGATCATACCGCGACCTTCAATCACTACATTGGTGACCTTGACAACCCAACCTTCCGCAACAGTCGTGGCGCCATCTACCCGCAGCAAAATCGTCAGACTCACCTGACGTAAAGCAAGCAAACAAACAAAAATCTGCAGACTCGACGAGCTAGCAACAACTTGCCATAACACTTTTCGCAATACAAAATCGTTCTTTTCTTCGTAGCGTTAGCCTTATAAGCCAGATAACATCTACGATACCGAAGCAACTTTTGTATTATGGTCATATTACTCGGCTACAGGCCCTAGCATCGCAGGTTCGTACCACGACCTTCAATCGCTACAATACTATCTAGATAATAAGAATAAAAGAAAGGAATCTGTGAAGAGATTGAAAAATGAATGGACCATTTTTTTTTCGAATCATGGAATAGAATCATTGTTATCATTCGTATGTCACTGTGATTAGTGTTATACTCAGGAAAGTGTCAAATAAGGTAAAGTTACAGCTTAATAGAGATGCATAATCCACCTTTTTTTGAGTAACAAATAATTTTGCTATTGCTATTTTTAAATATTTGTTCCAAATATCTGTTATTTCAATCATGTTATTAATTAAAATTTTTTAATTATTATTAAATTTAAAATTTATTAATAATATTTAATACTTCATTTACTGATGTACGAAACACGTGATCGAATTAATTTATCTATTTTAACATATTTTTTAAATCCTTTTTCAATAATATTTATTTAATTTATTTATTAGATTAAAGAATTTTCTGAAAAAGTTAAATTAAAAATAAATATCATTTTTTTAAATTTTTTTATTTATAAATTCTACCGATAGTTGGCGCCAGCGAAGTGAATAAGCGAATTACTATTGTTGGGGTCACGTGTGACCGTCCAGAGACGGTACGACTCACGTCACTGGCAATACAATGATCATATAGTAGCGCATTGTTAAAAGCGAATATTCGAAAGTCAAGGTCACTATCAGTGTGAGGCCCGCTGTGATTTATAACTTTGCAGCGACTTCACTGAAAAGTGAGAAGTCGCTGTTCCGATAGATTTCAGTGATATGCAATTCAGTGTTACGATTATTCGGAGAATAACCAGTACGGTTACTTTTCAACCCATTCACAGATTTCTCCTTTTATCTTTATTCCTGTTAAGGAGACGGAACCCTGAGGACACAAGGGGAGAATGCTTTGTATTTCTAGGATTTCCTTTCCTCCCCCTGTAGGGTCGGGGATCACCCGACACCCTTCTTTTCTTTCAGAGCTGTCGGCTCAGGCCGTTTTCAGATAGCATAGTGTCAATACGGGGAGTTGTAACAATTTGCGATTTTAGGTTGAAAGGAATCAGCTACTCTTTTTATTTCTCTTACACAACACATTTGCTTATAGCCAACTTAAAGTTTTTACATTAATATCGTGACTAAATTGAAATCGACTGACTCCTTCATTGTCTTTTTGGCCCATTCATTAAAAAATAAAACTATTGTGTATTAATTTTTAAGACTTATGAATACATTTTATTATTATTATTTAATACATTTTTCAGTATTTCAAAGTAAAATTATCATTACTGAGATATCAACACAATATTGCGATTTATTTTACCTAAATTTCAAATTGCAGTTTTTGATAATTTTATTTCATTTTTTACTGTTTTTATTCATTTTTTACTGTTTTTGAAGTATTGTCTAGTGTTTATCATGAGGTTTCATGGTGCATTAACAAGAGAATGATTAATTCTGTATTAAAATGTTTGGTTGGTTATTTTTTACGCATTATACAATAAAGAGATCTTATATTCATTTTTGTTTCACATATTTTGGGGGGGGAAAGCTTTTGTGTAAATATTTCTTATACAAAATGCATAGTTTTATGGATGTGATTTCAAAGATCGTTGTAAAAGAAATCATTCCTTTATTGTATAGAATTAGAAATGATCATTAGTGAGTGGATTATTCAAAGCATAACCATATTCATTTTATCATTCATTTTAATATTATATTCATGCACATTCATTTTATATTTATATTCATTTTTATCGAGTTTTTGAATTCTGAAAAAAATATTTAAACTTTTTTTTTCTAAAATGCATGCTTTAAATATAATTTTAAAGAATGGATGACGTAATATATTTATCCATTGCTCTGAAAGAAGATTCTTTTATAATTAAATTTCTCCATTTCCTGCATTGTTTAATATTTGCTACATTGTTAATAACTTTTAAGTGTGACAAATTTGGTAAAGATATTGTTTCCCCTTTCTGGACAGTAGATAAAAATTAATTCCAGCCACCTGGAAACAGAGTCACTGTTGCTTATCGCGTCGTATTTTCGCTTTGTCAGAATATATCTTTTTTTTTCTTCTTTTCTTTAAAATTACCTTATAATTTCAAAACGTAGTAATTCTTTGTAGGAATTGGAAATCGTTTTTCAATTGTTATGCATAACGCTGCATAAAACTTGCTTAAAAAATATATTTATAATTTTTACTCTGATGAGGTTCTAGCTGTTATAAATTAATCGTGTCCGATCTTTTGAACTTTTTGAAAAAAATTTAAACTTATTAAAACATTTTTTACTTCATATAATGGTAAAATTATTTCTCAAAATTAGGGAGAATTATTTATATCCTGAAACAAAACAAAAAATGTATATATCTGCATAATTTTTTGGGGGGAAGGAATTTATTTCTTGTTCTACTTGTGTTTGTGTATTTTTAAGAATTACTAAAACTGGTTTAAATTCCTAGAATCGAAAAAATAGTATTGTTAAAATATTTTATAATCCTTAATGAATTAAAATCTTAATTTTTTACTTTGCCATTAAAATATCACATTTCTTCATAGTAAAATATTATGAATACTAAGTTTGCTTCTCGTAACCTCCAGAAAAATGAGGTTTTAAAAGTTTTTTTATTAAAAGTTTTTTATTAAAAGTTATTTAAAAGTTTTTTTATTAATAGTCTTATTATACTACACTATTCTGCAAGTTTACCGTAGAAGGGCTTTAAAGTTTAACATTTTTACAATTTTTCTATGGGTTAAATTTCCTAATGCATTGTCATAAGGGAATGCATATATTCTTTTGTGTTCATAAAAATAAAGAAGAAAATAATTTGATTTTACAATAAAATAATAACTAAGTAAGACTTATAAGATGTAGAACTGTATTAAAATTCAAATTATTACAAATGGAATTATACAATAAGCGACAAGTTTAATAATCAATATCATTGCCTGGAATAAAATTTTAAATCAGTTAAAAAATCCCTAGTGCCCATCCAAATGTCATTTGAAACGATTTTCAGAATATTTTATGAGCTTTCTTTTTTGCATAAAATCGCATAGTCTCCAGCGACTTCGTATTTTAACTTCATTTATTTTTTTCACATTAAGTCAGATAAATTATGTTTTGAGAACATTTTGAATTAAAATTTACAATAATAAAATTAAGATTAATGAATCAAATATATTCACCAGCGGTTTAAAAAAGAGATTCTTAAAAATTATCAATTTCAAATTTAGTAAATAATAAAATAAAATTAGTCTCATAACAATTTTTTTATTTAAAACTACAGCTTTTAATTCTTTAACCTCCAAGACCTTTTCAAGAAGCACTCCCTTCAACATCCTGACTTTCTCGGGTGTTTCTGGACGACATGGGCTCTTCCAAGCTAAGGGGCAGTTACTTCCTGGGGTCCGAAGTAATAAATCTGTCACAGTTCCCCTTTGAGCTATTGCTTTGCGGTTTTCCGAGAAGGAGTTGCATTTTCAACCGGTCGAATTGTTCTAATGTGTTGATGCTTTATAGCGTGAAACGTTTCGTTCATCGACTTTATGGGGTATTTTTTTCATCGCCAAATATTTGACAATTTATTTTTACAATATAATTTCGAAAATAGTTTTTAGAAAATTTATATTAGATTTCAAACCATCGAAATAAAAACTGGCATTAATGCCAATTTCAAAAACATAATAATTTTTTTTAAAATTTTCCCCGATATACTTTTAAAATATTAATACAATACTGTATTGTCAAAACTAAATAATAATATAGATATTAGAAGGCAATTTTTTTTACATTATAATAGTATGCGACGTGTATATTGTATAAATGAATGCAATTAGAATATTTTTTACATGGTACAGATGTCAATTCAACTTAGTGACAGACGAGATAATGTTTTAAATCTTTATTTAATATTAAAATGAAAGCATACCTTGAATTTTAAAAAAATGTGAAAACAAGCGTCTTTTGAAAGACACTTCTAAAATTTGTTCTACTAACATTCAGTTGAGAATTCTTTTACTTTTTGCCGTCAATATCAACTTTATTTAATATATTTTGTTACTCATTGAATTTTTGAATATAAAACATTATTTTGAATTTTGAATCGTAATACAAAGAGTCTTTACCTTCAATTAAATTTTTAAAAATGTTTTCATGTTTTGTTTCCGAAAGCTTATACATTCTTGTTTCTACTTAAATAATCGAAAAGGAGTATGAGATAAATGTATATTTAAAAATATATCTATCTTATCTATAAAAGCAATTCGATAAATCAAATAACATTTTTTAAACATTATTTAATACTGATATTAAAAATTGCTCTATAAATTTAGGGGGGAAAATTACTCAGTGAAATATATATCGCAAACACATTGCTTAGGTTTCTAGTCTGAGCATTTTACTTTAGTTTGTCATAAATATTACTTCTTTTGGTATAAACCGTCATGATAAATTTTTCAAGCATAATTTCGGATTTTAAAATGTTATTTACTTTTTCTTTAGTATTGTTAAGACAAGATCTAATTACAATGAAATAAAATGAATTTTAGAACAAACGTTCCATATTAAGTTTCCATAAATTTACGCATGAGTGTATCACGCACAAATTTTAATAAATCACTTTTCAATCATTGAAATAAAAGTTAGAACAAATATCTACAAAAAAAATTCCTTATTTTTCATAAAACTTAAAATGTCATTAAAACAATCGTTTGTCAATAGTAGATAAAATGACATATGCTACTGCTTAATTTTTTGTTACATCAAAATAAAGCAGGAAATAGATGTGATAGTTTTAAAACTTCATTTTACAAGGAATCAAGAAAAATAAATGAAATTCAAGAAAATGTAAAACATCAAAACAGCTGAAACATTATTTTTAGGCAACCATCATCTTCGTTTAACAGATCACTGTCACTTCATCAGTAGCAGGTAAAATTGTTTTAATTTAAAAAGGTAAAATTGTTTTAATAAAAAATTACTCTGATAAAAAAAACGATTCACAATTTGTATAATAAAGAGTAGAAATTCACAACTGAAGAAAAATTTGCAGAATGACATTCGGGCAAGGAACGCACCATTTCTAAAGCTTATCTCACTCTAAGAACGGGGAAAGTAAAATCTAATTTTTTTGGGGGGGGCTGTTATGCTGTTTGAAAGATGTCGTTTGTCCCCGGCATTTAAACTTCTGACAACCGTTTCATGATAGATTTAGTAGCTAGAAATATGAAACGATTGTCCTCCACAGTAACAAGAGTCTCTACTCGTTTTCTGAGAAAGTTACTATGTAAATAGGTCAAAGTAAATGCAATAGTTTTTCTTTATACCTTTATAGTAGTATTAATATTTTAAACGAGCTTATAATGTTTATCCGAAGGGAAAAAATTACGTTTCGGAATGCTTACATATCATTCATCGTTAACAGAGAACATCTCTGTGGAAAACGTCTTTATAAGTAGCCATAAAATCTTACCAATTTTGAGATAGCAACACGTTGAAATAGAAACTTAAAGCCCTTTCAAAATACAACATTGTGCAAACAACTTATTTTGTGAGTCCCTCCCCACCTCTACCGCCTTAAGGCACAGGGGAATCATCTGTGAAAAAGCCGCGCTCGCCAGTGATAAAACGAATCTCCTGCAGTGCGTAACACATCAGCTGCTTTTAAAAGCCATCTCCCCTAAAACGCAAACAAACGCCCCAAACCGACTGACTTGGAGGTTTGGGGGTAAATTTCCAAAACGCCCGGCTGGCATCGAGAGGGTTAAAGATGCAATAAGCCGGAAACAAAATAAAACTGGAAATATCAGAAACAGTCATAGAGTAAAAACCTATCCAATTCTCTGCATGTGTTCGGTAATTGCCTATTTAAAAGAAAGATATTGATCTTTTTTTTTCAGATAGTTTTTCCCGGAAATGGAGTCCTAAAAGGAGGCAAAATGCGATGTGAACCCACGAAGAGGGCGAATGAAAGACAGACCTCCAAAGCACAAAACATTTACTAATTTTCAGTAAACCTTTTACCCACGCACCAATTTTAAACAATAGGAATTTTGAACATTGCTTTGTTTCATATTTAACACACTTTGAAAAACAAATGGAAAAGTATCTGAATGAATTTTCATTGTAAATAATACTTTTCTAATGCCTTCACATTTTAAATCTTAATTCTCATAGAAAAATCTGACATGTTTTAAAGAAAATTGATTTAATTTTTTTTATATTTTCGTCTATATCATTTAAGAAGGCATCAGCTCTCCAAAAATGAAGTGTATTTAATTTAAAAATTAATTTCAGTCTTTCTTCAAAACAATTTCTTTTGCGAATAATAATTTAGTGTGGAAATGTTTGTACTCATAAGACAGCTGAGACTTACACATACATACATGAGTGCCAGAACAAAAGGTATGACGTATTTAAATTAGTAATTTTGATTGATGTATATATATGTTTGTTTAAAACTTGAGAAAGCTTTGCAATTTTTGAGCTAAATCTCTTAATTTTTTATATATGCTCTTAATCAATAACAAATTCTCAGAATGAAATAGTTCTATCTATTATAGTTAAAGAATTAACAATAGTTAATATTCAGAATCTATAAAAGTTATTAATTGTGACCCAACAAAATCGATTACCTTCCTTTTTTATAGTAATGTCAATTATTATTAATTTCGCGTTGAGAAGATATTAGTAAACTTCAAGCGAATTCCCCCCCTTCTCTCTTATTTAGAAACGCAATTATCGTTAAAGAATATTCAGCAAATTTGATATTTGGCTCAGTAATTATGTTAAGGTATACAGTTTTTTTTAAATCGGTAGAAATAGGCTCATTTTAAATCATTACATTATAAATTTTATTTTCATTATAAAATATTTTAAGGCATTTTTATCGGCTATAAGTTTAAAATTTAACATTTCAAGTCATTCCATTTGCTCAAAATATTACTTTTTAATTCCTAAAAGTATATATTTTTTGAGAGACACAAACACGCATTTATCTATATCCTTCCTACGCAAAACCAATTTTTTTAAACGCTTTCTGTGAAACACGGCTAAAAATGTTACAATATGGATTTCTTAAAAATGCAGAATTTATTTGAATGTATAAGAATGTAAATTTAAATGTATTTTAGTTTTTATAATCAATATTTTACAATTAAGGACATTTATGGTTTTACAAAAATAGTTTTTATCCATTTCTTTTATTAAAACTTTATCTGAAAACATAAAATATAATTTTACTAAAAATAATATGTAGACAATAGAATATAGAGTATGCATGACTTATAATCGAAAGGCAGGTTGCATTCAGCAATTTATCATCTTTTACTTTCAGAAATTTCCATAAGATTTTTTAACCCCTTCGTAAAAATTGTCATGTCTAACACGCGCATCGAATTATTTCAGTTTTAAGCCTTGCAACTAAGTGAACAGGATTAAGCATTTAAAAATGAAAAAAATCACCTAGAAATGCTTCAACATCTCAAATGCTCGTTATATTATTATATGAATGAAGATAACAATATATATTTAAGATAGTATGCGTCATCTAATTAAAATAACAATTTAAGTAAAATAAATTCGTATGTCAAGGGGTTAAAATTTTACGTTTAGATTGAATAAGACTATGTATACATTACAGATATTTTCTTGAAATGGCGTTTTTGAAAATACAAGAGATTAAATTTTTGAGTCTAATGATATCAATTCTCTTTTATATACACTTGAAACACCTTGAAGAAGAAAGAAAGAAAAAAGGCAGAAGAAATATTATTTTAATTATTAATTTATTTAAGTTCATTCCAATAAAAAATATTTTAAAGAAACTCAATTAAAGCAAAAAGAGTAAAAGAATATCTTAAATGGGAACGTTATAAATTATTTCCCGATGAATTCTGAAATTCACGAAATTTTAACAAACGAAGCATTTTTTTTTATCATATTGCCAGCCATAATATTGATGATATCTAAACAAATTTATTGATATATACGTGATGCAAGCCTTTACATTCTCTATTATAAAATTTAAAAAAAGTATTTCAATATGCATGAGTTTTTGTGCATCTTTCCCAAAATGTTTTTATAAATCAATGAAGAGAAATTTAACATTGGCAATTAATTTAAAATATCTCTTTTATTTTTAAAACAGCTTTAAAATAAGCCAGAATTTAATCTTTAAAAACTGGAAAATCCTTCAGAGCAGCGGAATTCTCATGATAAAAAGAAACAGAAAATTTAATTATGCTAATATCAAATCTTTTCAATTTAGGAAATTTAGTAATTAGGGTATTTATATCCAGTTAAGAATGAATATAAATCCATTTGAAGTTTGTTTCAAGCATTGAATATCGGCAGAAACTTGTTTTAAAACACAAATTAATATTTTTCTTTGAATATACATGCGGAAGAAATCTAGTTTTCGTAAAATGAGAACAGATGCGTATATCTTTCAGCGATGGGGAGAGTTGACTCTTTGTGAAATAGGAACCTCTCTGCGTGTGGTCAAAGGTCCCACCGCCAGCCACAACTATTTGTGGGAGGTCTGTTCCAAGAAAGAGCATCAGTGGGTAAGGGACTTTCCCTATGCATGACTGAAATCTGCTTCGAGAGCGTCCATTGGACCGACAGTATCAATTGTTAGTTTCTATCGTGATCCAAGATCTGAAATCGAAATATCAACCAATAAGAACGTGCCAGTGATTTGAATCACACCCATTTTTGAAAAGTATTGATCACTGACATTTGTGATTTTTTGATATTCGTTACGTAATAACCGTTTCTAAAATATTCGTCATCCCTACAGCTTAATGGCACTAATGATTTCTTGAAAAGATGGTTCCCAATATCAGTGATTTGATTTCTATTTGCCTATTATGCTACCTTCTATTTCCATTCAATGGTTCTCAGAATACAGAGATAAAACAAAAACATTTAAAAAATGGAACTTTTTTTAAATTTTAATTTTTAAGAAAATACATTATTGGATAAATAAAATTAATTTAAATAAAATGAAAATAAAAAATCGATTTAAAACGAATAAATTATATGATGCAGACTTTGTTCAAATTAATAAATTGCACCCTTATAATTAATAAAAATTTTATTATTATTATTAATTTTTCAAAATTTTGTTTGAAATACCAGTTGTTTGGACCAAATACTTAAAAATAACATGAGCAAAAATATTTGTGATTATAAATTATTGGATTATGCTTCCTTACTACGACGATTCATAAACAAGGTCCACTATCTTTAAAAGTTATAACCACCAAGCAAAATATACGGTTATTGGAATGGAATTTCAAAATATCGGCCTTCCTCCGTTTCCGATCGTGCGCACTTTGGTGGTGTGCTTGAATGGTGCATTCAACACTGTCACTGTTAGCAAACATGGATATTATGTTAAATACATTTAATTTGCTTTTAAATTATTCTTCCCGAAATGTTTATTCTAAAGAAAAGACTTTATTAGAGAGATAGAATTCGAATATCGATTATTAAATGTATCGCAAGTTAATATTTCTGCATTTTTGTGGGACTGATCAGTGGGTATTTCCCTGCTACACGATCTGAACATTATTAACGTAATGGAGCAATAAGCAGTTGTACTCACTGAAGTTAGCGATTTCTGATTAGTGTCAAATGCTCAGAAAAATCCGAAGTTTGGAAAATCTCTGGTGAAGCGCAGTAAAAAAAAATATGAAAGTAATTGCTGTCTAATATTCTCTCCATCTTTTTTAGATTTATGCTTATAACAAAATAATTTATTATGCTTCAATGGAAAAAAAATAGTTTCTATCTTTTTTTTTGTAAGTTTTTCATATATATTTATTGAATTATTTAAAATAAGAAATAATTATTCTCTTGTTTATTTTGATGTTTTACTGTTCTCTGTGAATATCTCCATTATTAATTGTTTTTTTGCAGCTAAGAATTATTTAGGTAAATATGTTACATATTTTTGTTATTGCCTTTTTTTTTAGATTCTCAAAGTACTATGCAAAAGCTGTTTCAACCACTCTTGAATGTGAAGTTTCTTGACGTACTTGTTTGATAAATGCATACAAATTATATTAATACTTTGAAAATGAATCCTAATCTTGGAAGCAAGTTGTCAGTAAAAGAAAGAACTGAGTTGGAAAAATATATAAAATTTCTTGTCTTTAAAATGTCTCAAGTAATAGTTCAGTCTCGTTTTGGTGAGAAATGTCATACTCGTCGTAGTCGAAGTTCTCCTCTTCATGATTGGGTAAGCTTAGTGTAAAAGTTTCTCATTTGACTGTATGAAGTATTGATTTTAATGGTTGAATTCTTTTATAACTAAAAATGTTGGATTGTTTATTAAATTATATCTTAGCTCTCTTTTGTCAGTGTGTTTCAGTTAAAATTATTTCTGAAATTTAATGTAATTAACAGTATTTATGAAAGGTGTAACAAATACCAACAATTTAGGATATTTAATGATACAGTGGGACAAACAATTGAGGATACACCTTACTTTTACTTGATAAATCCAACTTTCAATCGAAATAACACATTAACTAGAAGTGCAAACGTGTTTTTATTTTCACAAGTAACAAAAAGGTTTATTTACAGTAAAAATAACGAAAATCAACAAAAAAAATATCTAAAATTAAAAATGTCACAAGTATTTGAAATAAATATAGGCAGATCTTTATCTAAAAAAATTAAGGATACACCAATAAAATTTTTGTTTAACTACCACTAGATTTTTTTTCTTTTTGCTACTATAAAAGCCTAAGTTTGGCCAATTTTGTCTTGGACCTTTTCGACAGCTACTTTTGTCTTTTGGAGTTCGTTATGTGAATTTAAAGTCGCAATTTTAAATGGAAAATGGGTCCTCGGAGAGAGACCAGTATTGATGTAAGAAAATTTATATGAAGGTTATTTAAAGAAGGAAAATCTTATCGAGAAATAGCTGAAATTGTCGGTAGACGCCACTTGTGCATCCAGAAAAACATTGAAAGATTTAAAAGCGATTGATTAATTGAAAATAAAAGTGGAAGAGGGTGGAAAAGTATTCTGAGTGATGTAGCCAAAATGAATATTTTGAAAGATATCAAGATTGATCCTAAACTAAGTGTAGTCAAACTAGCTGCAGAAACTTCTCGAATAATGGGCAGAAGTGTAAGTGCTGAAACTGTGAGAAATGGGATTAGACATGCTGGATATAGCAGTCGAGTAGCTAGAAAGAAACCTTTCATAAGCTTACAAAATCAGAAAAAGTGTTTGGAGTTTGCAAATACTCATCAGTTGAAGACAGATAACTTTGGGAAGAAAGTTATATTTAGTGACGAAAGTAAATTCAACATTTTTGGAAGTGATGGCAGTCGCACCTTTGGAGAAAGCCGAATACTGCTTTGGATCCAAAAAATATACTTCCTACATTTGAACATGGTGGTGGCTCCGTCATGGTTTGGGGTTGTATGGCTTCAAATGGGGTAGGAAATTTAGTTTTTATTGATGGCATAATGGATCATAAGCTTTATATAGATATACTCAATAACAATCTTAAAGAAAGTGAAAAAAATTGGGTTTAAATGGAAATTTTATTTTCCAGTAAGACAATGACCCCAAACATACGACACGTAATGTCAAAATGTGGTGTCTTTTTCATTGTAAACAGCAATTGCACACACCACTACAGTCCCCTGGCATTAATCTCATAGAAAAGTGTGGGCCACACTCGAAACAGCGGTCCAAAAACACCAAATTAGGAACAAAGCCCATTTAAAGCAAATGTTACAAGAAGAATGGGATAAAATATCTCCACATACCACCAAAAAATTAGTCGTATCGGTACCAAGACATTTGGAGGACATTATAAAAGCCAAAGGACATGTAACCAAATATTGACACTGTCTTTGTATGCGATATGTCACACAAATTTCATTGATGTATCCTCAATTTTTTGAGGTAAAGATCTGCCCATGTTTATTTCAAATACTTGTGACATTTTTTATTTTAGATATTTTTTTGTTGATTTTCGTTATTTTTACTGTAAATTAACCCTTTTGTTACTTGTGAAAATAAAAACACGTTTGCACTTCTAGTTAATGTGTTATTTCAATTGGAAGTTGGATTTATCAAGTAAGTAAAAGTAAGGTGTATCCTCAATTGTTTGTCCCACTGTATATGCTTCTTTAAGTGCAAATGTTGCAATTTACAACTTCGTAAAAAAAAAAAATTAAAGTATTTCATACAAACGATTAAAATCTAAATTAATAGGAAACATGGATATAATTTATCAGATATTAATGTATCTTTTTATGTTCTGTATATAATAAATAGCTTGAAAATAGTTATCTTATGGGTGTGGCTTTCCAAATAATGACATTTGTATAGGTTTGACATTCTAAAAGAAACTATTTTAATTTGTTAAATCTTCGTTCAGTTTTAAAATAGCTGTTTTCCTCTCTAAAATCATAATGAAAGGACAATGGGATTGTGTTTTTATTTTCTGAGCATTTAATTTAAATTTGAATCATAGCATTGATTTTTTAAAATAACTTTTAATAATTGATTAGCTTATCTTGAGAATTGCAGGATGAAGATTTAGGTATAGTATTGAAAATTTATTAGATTATTATTATTAATTACTTGATAATTGTAAAAATTTCTTTTAATTTAAAATTATTTTGTAGTTTTAAATGTGTTGCTTAAATAGCTTGTTTTAAAATGAGTTTTAGCAATCAAATTATTTTGATATGGTATTCCATTAATTAAAAAATTAATGTCAATGTTTTTCTTATCAATGTACTGAAATAGATATCTAAAGAAACAGCTTTCTTAGTATACATATATGAAATTTGAAGTTCCTGCTCATAAAGTATCAGATTTTTACTACAGATTTCATTTAAAATATGTTTTAGTGTTTAAATTCTAATTTTATTCATTAGGAAATCTCTTTTGAATAAGTTTCATATGTTCCTAAATTAATTTTTGCCACTTTATAGGATGATCTTATGGAAATTTATTTTAGAGTTTATAATTTTATTGAACATCTGATAAAAAAAGTTTTAAAATAGAATTATTGTGATTTTTGCACTTTATAAGTTAATTTGGGACGATCGCAGTTTAACCCCCTGTTTGGCGCGCTTTTCAAAAATCGCCAACTACGAAAACGCGCCATGTTTTATGCAAAACAAAAATATTTAATACAGTTTTTAAAAAACATTTTTCATCTCACCCGTTTTCAACCCCCGTTTTTTAAAATTTATGGTGCGATTGTAGTTTACCCCCCTGCTTGGCGCGCTTTTCAAAAATCGCCAACTCGCCAACTACGATTTTTATTTGATTCATTATTTCTTTGGAATAAACTTTATCTTTAGAGTTGCTTTTATTTTAATAAAAGAAATAACTATTTAAATAAAAGAAATTATAACCAATAATGGCATTAATGTTTTAAAGGATTTTGATTGAAACAGAAAAAGAATTTATAAATATAAGAAAGAATTTTATTTGTTTTATTCCATACTCTAACTAAATAATGTATAAATTGCAAGAATTCTTAAATAAAAATAATAAACGTTAGTAAAAATCTCAATTTTGTTTTTAATAATAAGTATGAAATAATTTACAGTTTGATTCTGTGTTTTTCAATGTTTTTATTAATGATCCTTCTGTGAAAAAGGAAACTACTATGTTGTGGATACTTCTGTTACTGTAGATGGTTAGATGTCACTGGCTTATTTAATTTCATATTAGCAAACATAATTACTTCTAATCTCTGCACAAGATCACTCTGGTAAACTTTGTGGTATGCCAGTAACATATTTTTTGTGGAATAGTGATACATGCATTTGTTATATGATGTCTCTATTTGGTACTAAGACAATTTTTACTTTGCATGGGTTTTTCGTCTCTGCTTTTAAAAATGTCTTGGCCCTTGATGCTATGAAAACAGAATAAAAAATAATATGACAACTGTAAATTAGTGAACTAAAATAGGCCATGGAGGAAAGGATTTTTGCTTGCATGAATTACTTATAGCTTTAATGCTTTCTTGTCATACAGTTTCTTGGACTTCAAAATGGAAATATTTTGAGTGAAAGTATGAAAATAAGAAGGAATAGTTAAAAAAAAAAAATGATTAGTGACGAAGGAAAGTAAATAGTTGATAAACAAAAATAATATTGGAAAGTTTGTGATTAAGGTATACATTTATTACCTTGAAATCTCCATTTTTCTGTTGTAATTATGGATTAAACAATATAATTCTATGCAAATTTAAACATATTAGTGTAATTTCACTATTTAACTGAATGTCTCGTTACCAAATAATGTTAGATAAAAGTGATGTTTAGTGTGACCCTTGCAGTGGCAAGAATTCCAAGTAACCAATAAAGATGGCGGACAAAGTAAACAAACACTTCTGTGGAATAGTTATGGTTACCACTTTCTGCAATATAATTATAATTTTTTACTGATAAGTCTTGTTTTTTTTATTTATATATATTTTTATTTTTTAAAAATTTAAGACTGGCTGAGCTGGTCTGTTGGTTGGAGAGCAAAAGTTAGAGCATGCAATGCCTTCGGCATCTGTAGAAGGCGCTGGGAAGAATTTTTTTAACTTTAAAAAACATCCTTCAGCTTTGCTAGCCATGGAAGTGGGAACCTAGTAGCTTCGCTAGCACATTGAACATAAGGATTGTGTGGATAACAGAAACAGTACATAATCAAAAGAAGAGAAATAAGCAATCAAACCATTCTCCATACAAAGTTTCAAACAAATATCCTTTCCTTACTTCATCAATTCTTAAAATATATTTATTCTACTCATCCTTCATCCATTCTGAAGATTCAAAATATTGTCTTCCATACCGACATCCATTCTTTCACAATTACCGACATAACATATTATCAAGGAAACCGACAATTAGAGCAAAAAAAAAAAAAAAAGAATTACCAGAACTGCGAAAAATTCCATTGCATCTGACTTTTAAAGAAGAATGCAGATGATTTCATAAAATACGAATTCAGAAGATATTTTAAAGGGCATATTGGCAATTAAAAATTTTAAAAGAAGAAATATTTCTGTTCTTGTTGACATAAAAAATAAAGATTTTTGTGTCTTAATAGTTGTAAAAAAACATTTAATTATAATAAAGAACTAAATTAAAATCTGTAATCGATATTTTTTATTTATTATTTTTCATAAAATAGTCGTAGTTTGTATTCAACTCAATGATCATTAAAAGTAGTAAACAAAACAGCTTTAGGGTTGCTAGAAGAGCATTGCATTGGGTTGCCATATTGGCGATAAACTCGGGGGGCACATTATTCTTCACTTTACATATAATTTCACTTTCACAACTATTATTTATATGAAGAAACATTTTTTTATTGGTATAGATATTATTTCCTGGTAAACTAAAAATATATTCTATTAAATTGCATTAAACTTCTGAATTTGGAGTTTTCTTTTTCTTTTTTAAAAATTAAATCATTTTTTATCGAAAAACTAATAAGATCCTTAGAATCTCCTGCCATTCCATTTATATGAACAAATCCTAGAGAGAATCTTAACAGAGGATAGTGAATTGAAATATGCAGTTTATCTAAGAAAATAATTAACATTTCTGAGAATGTACTGAATAACTGATGAGCTTATAATTTGTTTAACTTCTATTGTTTTATGAGAACATAAGACAACATTTAAAATACATTCTCCTGAATCTTGCACCCACATACTACAACAGCAATAAAAATCAGATAAACTAATACTCTTTTTTTTTTCTTGCCAAAACAAACAGTTAATACTATGCATGCTAATGTACTTCATATGAGAAAAGACTGGAAGTAGAATTTTTAAAAGATTCTTCTAAAAAAAGAAGTCTAGTAAATATTTTTTTCATAAACTATTTGCTTATAAATTAAAAAAAAAAAATGGCATTGAATACAAATTTAAGGAAATTTTTCCAGATCTCTCATGTGCATAAATAATTAATGCAAACACCAGTTTGGTGGCAATGCTAATCTGGTCATTAGAAGCTAGCTTTTAATTGTTTTGTTGTCAAATAATAGTATTGACAGAGAAAAAAAAAAGATAGTGTCAGCCTTGATGGAATGTTTATGATACTCCTTTCTGCATGAAAAAATGTTTATTGTACATACAAGAATTTCAGAGAGGTGATGAGAATTTTTAAATTCAATTTTAAACCCATGATTCATTTTTTAACCTTGGTTTTAAAATAGAAAACTGAATAATTTTTTATCCTAAACTATTTTAATGAATTCCTGGTAACAGATCAAGTCCATTGCCTTTTAATACATTTAAACTAGTTAATTATTGTTTACTATTGAAGATAAATTTTTATTTAAGTGTTCACTATTAGATTTTTAAAGTAATGAACTATGAAGAACCTAATTTAATAACCCAGACAGATTTATTTGGAAATGAAATAATTTACCATATGTTGACTATAGTTTTTTAATCAGTTGAATTGGTCTAAAAATCATTAAGGAACTTTTATTTATACAATATTGATTAATTAATAAAGTTTGAACATTAAAATTTATTGTTATGAAAGATACTTCTTTTCATTTGTTTCTATTTGTGTCTCAATATTGGGAGAATGAATTATGTATGATAACACTTTTTACATTAAATGTATCAGACAAATTTGTAGCAACCTGAGATGTAACTGTATTAAATAGCACTCGGTGTAGATATTAATCAAGCCCCTTCCCCTTATAAAAATAAGTCATATAATTGCTCCCTCCCTTTTCATGAAATTAATTTTTTTTTGCATTTTTCTAATTAGTGTTAGTTTTTTAATCTTATACAACTGCTAGTAACTGAGTTACCAAATTTATAAATACTTCTTGCCATTCTGAAGGTATTAGTTACTTCAGACAATTGGGAATTAAATGAGAAAGTATAAAATAAAAAGGTACAAAATATGCGTTTCTGTTAGAATAAAATTTTAATGCAATAATAATAAAAAAGTGCTCCACATAATTTGCAGCTGATTGAGCTAATGGTTTAATTCCTTACATTGAACTATTACAATAATTTAGCAAAATTGCTTTTTTAAAAATATACATTTTGATTGTTTATTATTTAGAACAATAATGAATTACAATAATTGTACATTGCATAGTTAATTTTAAAAAATACATCCTTAATCTACATTTTAGTTGAATAACAAATGGCTATAAATGCTTTTATTCTGAAACCTAGAAAATAGTCTTGCTATGAAGAACACAAATACGTATATCTAGAAAATAAAACAAAGCCGTGGCTACCATTTAAATTCTTTATTCACATAAAAAATGCATCTCGTACGAAATATGCGATTTCAAAATACTAAGGATTGTATGTTCTCGAAGATAAGCACAGAAAAAAAGTAAAATTTGTAAGTTTTAATAAATCTAAAAGCACAAAATTTTTTATAGAAAATATCTAATAATGTAAACAAAAATATTGAAAGGATTTATTATTCCAATAATTTATGAAATTGCCTTTTTTTGCAGATCAAAAATTACTTATTTAACTGTTTTGTGACCATGGTAATGGTTAACCAAGACACATGCCTTATCTGTTTTGCCAATTTATGCTGCTATATGGAAATGGTTCTTATTTCAACAGTGCTTATTCTTTCTGTTACAAAAGAATTGAATGCACAATTTAGTTTATTGAACATAAATTCAGAAAACTGGAAAATAGTAGATTGACTTTTAAAATAGTTGAAATATGTATTTCCAGAATTTCATGAAAATAATTTTTAGCAACTGCTTCATTTTTTCAATACATCACATAAATATTATTTTAATGTAATTATATTTTATTCTGTGAATTATCGTTAATATTGTTTTCTGTTTGGCAACAGCCACTTAGTAGCCGACCACAGTATTGGAAGTATCCCTGTTTTATTAATAATAGAAGTTAGAATTTCTTTCCTATTTTGTAATAATTGTAATCCTTTTTCAAATTTAATAAATTTAACTTCTGTGATCTTACTTATATATATAAATTTAATTAAAAGGAATTAAAACAATTCAAACTGTGAGATTATTTCAAAATTCATTATATATATTAGCCCTCTATTTTAAATGAACTAAATGTTGTATTTATTCTGGAAACTGCTCATGAATCATCATTAAATCAAAATTTTTTCCTTCTTAGTTCAACTTAGCCATAGAAGATAATGCAGAAATTCAAGCTAAAGCAAAGGAAGCTGTAAACAAAGTACAGCTTTTGAAAGATTTTTGCATTTGCACAGAAATTCTATTGAAGACAGCTGATGGTGACACTTTAGTGTTAGAGACATGGAGTCTGAGCATGAGCACAACTGACTTCATTTCTGATACTCCTTATATAGCTTATACAAGTTTAGCAAGTGTTTACTGTAGAATGACTCTTCTTTTAAAATCAATTATTTCAGTCACAAGAATTACTCCTGCATTTAAATTATCTACTTGTCAGAGTGCTGATACATATGTCATATTATTTCGAATATATCCTGGTGAACCGCAGGTAAGAAGTTAAAAATGTTAACATTTTTAGATAAAACTGATTAATTTGTAGGTTTTTAAGTTGCTTTTAATTTGTCTATACGAATTTTTTTTTGTTAATTGTGATTTATTTATGAATGTACACAATTATATATACCTTATATTTAATTGTACATTCTAATAATTATTACTACATAACATTTTTTATTTATTATTTTTTAATTACTTAGATATGATTTTACATTCTAAATTGTGAGAAACATGTACAAATTGTTTTATTTTATATATTTCATATTTGCTTATTTCTTTGCTTGTGCCTTAGTATTTCAGGTTTTTGGAGAATTAAAAATATTTCTTGAGAGTAAAAAGTAACTATTATAATAGATTCTGACATTTTAAAGCTATATATATATATATATATATATATATATATGATTCAATTTATTATTGCTTTAAAAATTTACTTTTTGAGAGTGCAAGAGTCTCAACAACATTCCACAATATCAAGAAAATGTTTTTTTAAAATTAAAATTAACTGTTTAGAATTAAAGCACTTTTCTAGTGACCTTTCCTTTAATAGCAGGGATTTTCAGAACTACATGGCGTTGAAATCTTGAAAGAAGTAGGGTATTGGGATTTATAGCAACAGTGGCTGTTATCCCCTGTTTCAAAAACTTAGAATACTTAGAACAAAATATAAATTAAACACAAGAGAGCGTACACACACAAAAACGCACAAAGTTTCAGTCAGTTAACAGTTAATGAAGTCTGTTCAAACAGTTGAATGAAGCTGCAGTGAGTCCGCTGATGAGATTTAGAACATTTCCAGAAGTTCCAATGGAAAGAAGAGGTACAAAAAGTCAGAGCAATTTAATGTGGTAAAAAAAATTAGTAGATGTTGAAATGCTTCAACGCTTGAAGAGAAACTTGAAGATTGGCCTTGTTTGCAGTTATTTTACCCAGAACATTTTTGAAGGAGATATCGTGTTTATCTAATTGGAGAAATGTCCACAATTTGTCTCTATAATATGAATACTTTTTGCACGAGAGAATTATGTGTTCAATATCATTTATGCTATTACATTCATGACAAAGAGGATCATTATGAAGGTTAAAGCGGTTTAACAATCCTGGTGTTATAGTTGTTTTGCTGATTAGTCTGGCCAAGACAACATCTTCCCTCCGATTTTTGGACCAGGGAGACAGCGCTTCAATGCTTGGAATGTCACCTAAAGAAATGAAATATTTACTATTTCTATAATTATTGATTGTGATCTGATATGTCTCTTTCTTGAGGCTTGAAATAATGTCTTCAGGTGAGATCCATTCAATCCATGGTGTATTTTCTGTAACTTCTTTGGCTAAGCGATCTGCAAGCTCGTTCCAGGTTATATTCGAATGACCAGGTACCCACAGGAAGGAAATTTTTTGATTTAATTTGGTTAAAGATTCTACTTTGGATGCTATACGTTGGATAATTTTTGGCGACTGAAGCGAAATGTTCTTCAACGATGTGAGAGCAGAGAAGCTATCTGTAAGAATCAAACAATCTTTTCCAGGGATAACAAGAACCTCCAATGCTTCAGCAATGGCTAAACTTTCAGCAGTAAAAATGGAATTCACAGGATGGACTCGAAACATGAATTTTTGTTTAGAAGAAAAACCAGCAATTGAAGTGTGCTGGAGAGTTTTGGATGCATCAGTAGCAATAATAAAATGATCAGGAAAGCAATTCCGAATACATTCATTAAAGTAACTATTAATTTCTATCAAAGATAGATTTTTATTTTGGAATTTAAAATCCGTGAGAAAAATTTGAAAGTTATTTGAGCTAGTTATAGGGTTTTCCGGCAAGATGATAAATTGGTTGGTAGAAGCATTAAAGTTCTTGAGAATAAGGGGAGTACATTTTTTGTCTTTGGTGGTTAATTTAATTTCCCGATTATTTTGGGAGTGTTCTTTTAGAAGTGGAGAGTGTACACCATTAGCTATTTGCTTGATAAAAAACTGGGAAGCTAGTCGCTTTATTTTTTCTGAAAGAATTTCCTGAGAAGCAATTTTCAAAAGTACAATATTCGGGGTCCATTTCGGAAGGCCTAAAGCAATTCTCAGAGCTATAGTTTGAATCGAGTTGCACGCTTTAAACTGTGTTTCGGAAAACCTGTTGATTATGGTGCAACCGTAGAAAAATATGCTGAAAATACTATTATTTGTAATATTGATAATATCTTTAGTTCTGGGGCCATAGTTTTTTGATGCGAATATTTTGAGACCATTTATCTTTTTAAGTGCATGATTTCTAAGATTTTTAAAGATAACTGCGTTTTGATTCTTTTTAGAAAAATGAATGCCAAGAAATTTAATCGTTTCATTCCATTTTAAGGGGTAATTTGAATGTTTCCTTTACTCTGTTCTAACTAAAGTAATGAATTGTTTGATTGATTACCTTAAGCTTTTTAACCGAGTTTCACTTTCATTCTGAGAACTAAGCTCTATTTCTCTCTCTCTGTCTTTTTTTTTTTAAAGCTTGAAGTGTATTACTTATTGATTTTTTTAGAATGATTTTATTACTATACAATATTATTTCAAGTTTTCAAACATATTTCTACAATAAAAAAATTGATCTTTATTTTAAAAGAATACATGTGTTATACTTCTGAGAATTTAAGAATGCAATAAATATTTAGAAATTCTGTCAAAATAAATTTGGGAAGTTATCAGCTATCAAAATACATTTAAAAGACTTTCCTTTAATTTTTAATCTAAAAAGGTTTTTAATTTTTTTATATATGTAAAGTTTTTGTCTAATAAAAATTAATATAACTGACATTTAAAGAATGTAGTTCTTCCATTGCCATGTGAATAAGTTCTATTCGAAATGGTATAATTCTTGTCTTTTATATACAATTGTCTTTTATTAAATAGCTTGCAAATTGGAGAGAATATCTGAAGTTTGAAATCAAAAAATGGTTAATAGTTTCAAAATGTTTTTATTTATCTATGCTACATGAAAATTCAAGTTTTATGAGTGGAGGAGGAGGGAGCCAATATCTGTTTGCCATTTATCATAATGTAATGCAGAAGATTTTAAAAATAGTATTTTTCTGTAAATCTTCTTCCTATTATCGACTTATAAACAGAAACTTTGAAAATGCATAACTAACTTTTTTCAAGAATCCTTTCCTACCTCCTGTTGCTTTAAAGAGCATAGAAATGGGCTATTAAGGAATGAACTCTTTTGACATAATTAGATCCCAATAGCCTTTTTCAAACTTCCTATCTGCACTCAAATCAAGCTGATTACCCCAAACTGACCATCTTGAATCTTGAGCTGAAATCTTCTGAATTCCTAGACTGTCCAAGACAATACCAAATTATTAATTAAGATATTCATATCCCCCCATATATTTATAAATGATATAATTGAATGCTTAAAATGCTAGTTTTGATATTACAGAATTTCATTTTGTTGCTTCACTTGTGTAGCATTAGGGAATTAGAACTGAAGTAAAATTAAATTCTTAAGAAGCGTTAATTTTCTTCTACAAATTATAAGTATAATCTTTAAATAGAGAATAAGTATAAAAGCATTTTTTCCCATACATTTTCCTTAAAGATTGAAAACAGTTAAAGAAAAATTACATTATATGATTGATGGATTTAAATATTATATAAAATTAAATAGTTATTAAATTTATGCACATAAAAAAAGTTGGAAGCTCTGCAGTGACCATTTACAAATTGCTTCTTAAAATGTGATGAAAAAAAAATTAATTTTGATATAATATTAAAATGATATTCACAAATTTGTATTAACATTCTGTGAATTTTGGAATTCAATCTCTGATTAAACATTCATAATGAAAGTCTTATCAAGTGAATGTTTCCCTTCTCTTCTTATTGCACAGTGCATAAAGTGTGTTGTTAAGATTTAAGAAGTAAAAAGGTGTAAAATTAATTTTCATATAATAAAATATGTAATGACTTGATTCTGACCGATCAAATAAACGGGTAACTTTTTAGCACACATATTTTATTTACTGCTTATATACAATAAAAAAAAGCAACTCGTGCCCATCTAGGTTAATATGCTGGAAAATATTTACATCGGGGGTTAGCAGTTTCTCGACTAATACAAGGAAAACTAACAGGCTGGTAGCGTATCCGGCTACTGCCATGGTAGCTCAAGGGATCTATCGATATATTTCGGATAGATCTCTAATCAGAAGCTCGAAGCTTCTCTCCAAAGAAAAATTTCCTGTAGACCTTGAGATCACGTGGTATCTCTCCACTCCTCTTCCTCCTCCTTTCAAAACCTTCCATTTTATCCTCGGTCAATCTCCGCCAGTCATTTTCGCATTGGTGCGCTGTAGATGCCAATCACCCAACAATTCTTCAGAAATATCCCCATTGGTCAGCAGTTGATCGGGGGAATATTTGCTAATCATCCACCCTCATAGCTGACCCTCCACAATAAGGAAAGATTTACTTCTGGAGGTTTCAACACGATTTCTTTATTTAGAGGGCCGTAAAATGCAAGTGTGGCTCATTATCTGGACTTGATTCCAATTCCAGATGGTCCCATTAAGGGGGAGAATTTCCCATTTGGGGCAATCATACAGGGAAAGTGTCACAAGGAAAAGAATCATCCCATAACTGGTTAGATGTAACAATGGTCAAATGAGAAGAGAGAGAATTTTTACAACTTCTTTACATGATTGTGCTGAGATATCTTACAAAAATATTTTACTGAAAGAAATTTTCTCTCCCTTCCTCCCAATAAAACTATGTAATATTTATGAATTGGTCATTTCTCTCATTCCTAATAAGTATTTTTGTTTATTAGGTACATGAACTTGGTGAATATTATTTGAACAGTAAAATTGGACAGGTGCTAACTCCTGTAGGTACCTTAAAGGTGTCAATATCTTATCGTTCAAAAGATAACTTAACGATTACTCCTCAGAAAGTTGAAAAAGGAAATCCTTTCATGTTAAAAAGTGATTACTTCAAACCAGATTTACATCCTAAAATATCAAGCTCAGATGAGTACAAATCAGAAGATAAGTAAGTTATAAGTTTTTATTTTGTATTTCTTAAACTATTTTGAGTTAGGCCAACATACCCTTTCTTGTTACCATTTCAGTGCACTAATGTAAATCTCTTGTAAAAGTTGATTAATTTTCCCATTGCTTTCATTCTTACCATAATTTAAATGCTTGTTTTAATTAAGTGGAATATAACTCTCCAGGGAGTTCATGTTTGAAATGTTAAATCTTTTGTGAATTTAGAACAATTGATTCTATGGATTAAATTTGTGTATTGCTGCAAAGACAAAAAATTTTTAGCAAATGTGTGAATTTAGACGGAACACATCAGTTTAATTACTGTATGATTGAGGTATTCAAATTTTAGTTCATAGGGATAAAAGAAAATGTATTTTATATTCAGGATTCTATTCTAGTTGTGTTCCTAATAGTTAATTTCTAAGTCATTGAAAATAGGTTTATAATTCCTAGTGAAAAACTGTTTTAAATGACATTTTGCTATTTTAATCAATAAATGCAATGCTGAAAAAATTATCAATCTTTGATACTAATTAAAGAAAATGTTTCAAATGTCTATGATTAGAAATTAACACAAAATTATGGATATCCCTGTTATAGACGTTTTTAATTTTCACATTCCATGCTCTCAAGAATGTTCTGATAAGAATCAAAATGCAAATTTAAATTATATATTATTATTTTAAGTTTAGATTTAACCCTTTAATACTTAATTATTTATTTGATTTAATTTCTTATTTTTTAGGTTTTTAAAAATATATTAGTTGGACATAAATCTGAAGCATGAAAAAAAAAAGGGGGGGGAGGATATATTAAAATAATCGTCTAAAATGTGAAAACGTAAAGCTATTAGTTAGCTAATTACTTTATGAAATTAGGGTTGGTAAATATGTTTACAAGAGATCATTTATGTCTAATTGATAAATATGTTTACAAGAGATCATTTATGTCTAATTGGAAGTGATAAATGTACTTCCACAACAACTACAAACTTTCCTCACAAATTTTAAAAGTTAAAATATCCGAATGTTTATTAATAAATATACTTTCTACTTAATTTTTTGATAATTAAAACATTTTGCTAGTATTTTTTTGTGGAAAAAAACTAATTTCTTAAGAATCAAAAATAAATTTTTAAATTAAATTTCAAACTTTATATTGCATATAATGGTATATTTCCATAAAAGATTAATTACAAAAATTATGTGGTTTAAGCAAGATTGTTCTCTAATGTACAAATATTTTCATCCACATGCTTTACCTAGCAAAACATTGAAAAAAAAAAAATATCATCATTGATTTTGAAGGTTTTTGTGAGTAACCCTTACTGACATCAATGTTTTCCATTAGAGTACATTTTGGAATTATTAAAATAATTAACGAAAACTCTTCAAATCAATCTGCAAGAAAAGGAAGTATTCTGACACCAGCAGTTTTGTATAAAATACAAGAGAAGGTGTTTCCTCCATGATTTTCTGTATTTTTTCCAAAGGAGGTCATTTAAACCTGTTCTATAATTTAGGACCTATATTTCATTTTTATAAAATAGTATACTGGTGTATTTTAAATGATATTTCATTTTATCTTTAATTGACGTATTTATAATTATCATGTTATTTACTATATAAGCTGCACTATTTTTCCTACTCTTTTTTTTAAAAATATATATACAAGCTGAATATCAGTTTTATTCTTTTTTGAATGCTTTAACTAATAAAAATTGCAAGGTGCTTCTGATTTCAGCCTGATATTTTACCTTTTGAAAAGTTGATAATTATTCTAGAAACAAATTAGCATACACTTGCTTGCTCTAACTTGAAGAACTTATTACTTGTTCAGTTATAGTCATAAAAACCATACAATTACTTTTATTGTAAATGCTTATGTGTCAAGATACATTAAAATTTTATAATTTTATTAGCAGTACATTTATTGAGTCAAGCAACAAAAAAATATTTTTTACTTAATTTGAAGTAATTCTCCAACTGGAATTGCATCTCTATTGCTAATGATTTAGAAATTCAATTGTTTATTTGACTTGTGATCCAATAGCTAACCATTATTCTGAAACAAACTGATCAAATTTTTCAAGACACTTTCAGATTTTGACTTTTAAAATTTTCCTGAGAAGCTATGAGAACTATTATTAAGTTTTGTCTATGTAAAGAATATACATGAACTCATAACTATGGATAGTTTTCAACTAAATTTTTCCAGAATATCTGATAATTCTCCATCAATATATTATATTATAATGGGAATTAGTACACTAAATATCCTAGTAAATAAGAGCATTTGTGGAAATTAAATTTTAACTGTGCATGTCTAAAATATGATTTCATAATTTTTAAATTAATTTAAAAGGCTATTTATTCAAAAATTCAATTAGATAACGTAGTGGCATTGCAGTGAGCTGAATTTCAATTGTTCTTCAATAGAAGCTAAATGATGAGGGTTTTTCGGCAAATTGATATTTTAATGTGAAGCTTTGTATAGATATTATGGTTAAAATGGCCATTAGTGTGCCCTCGAGTTTGTCGCCAATATAGCAACCCAACGCAAAGCTCTTGTAGTAACCCTAATGATGTTTTGTTTACTTCTTCCTACAATGGTTGAGTTATACATGAGCTTTAACTCTTTTATGAAGACTGTTAAATTAAAAATAATACCAATTAAATATTTTATTTTTGATCTGTATCATAATTAAGATTTTTTTGTATAGTTAATAAGAAGTTTCAATTATATTTTTAATGCGAATTTAAAATATTTATTCCTTTACTCATTTTAATTTTCAGTATGCGGTTTCACAAAATGGTCTGATTTATTTCTTTACGAAGTCATCTGCTTTCTTTCTTTAAAAACCGTCTGCAATAGAATTATTCACATTTCTCTTTCTTTAAAATTTCCTATTAAATCCTTTTTTTTTTTTGCATCTTTGTCTTTCTCAATTATTTATTATTTACTGTTCATGTTATCCGCACATTCCTTATGTTCAATGTGCTAGCGAAGCTACTAGTTTTCCGCTCCCGGGCCTAGCGAAGCCGTAGGATGTTTTTTTAAGTTAAAAAATTTTGCCCGGTGCCTTCAACAGATGCCGGAGGCATATATATTTTTATACGTAATTATTAAAGTATTCTAACATAAAAATACTGCTATTTTATTGCTTTAACCCTTTGGCTACACATTTATTTGAAATGACTTTTGTATTTGAAGCACATTTAATTTTTTGAACATTTTAAGGTAGAAGTAAGTTTTTACATAAGAATACATTTATTTCTTTTTAAAAATATATACTGCTACATGATATTGAGATAACTTAATCAAATTAGAATTACAAAAACAAAAAAACAAAAACAAATGCAGAATGTTCTGGTATGCCTCATGTACTCAATGGATTAAGGAAAGAATTTTTATTATACCTGAAGACTTTGAAAAGAATATTTTATGCCCTTTCAAAGAATCTTCTCAGTATTTATCCAATTTTTTTCATAATATAATTGATATAAAATTTCTTGTTCGAATGTCTGTTAGAACTGTAATGTTAATAACATTTATTAGAAAATAATCAGAGAAGTAATTATTTATTCTACTTTATTTTGATATATTTTATTTAATTTCTTTATCTTAATCCTTTTATAATTGATAAAGTTTTTTTACAACTGGCAATATTGCGATAATATGCAGTTAAAAAAACATTCATAGAAAAATAATGGACAAAAATATTAAGTTTTAGTTTTAAATGATTTATTTTTTCAGTTAAAAAAAAGCTTGACATCACAAAATTGATTAATCTGTATATTTATTTTCAGATCTGCGTACCGAAATGCCTGTGGTGATTTTCAAAAAATAGGTGCATTTGCACTTCCTAATAATTTACAAGATATATTGTTTCCGGAATTAGATATGCTAGAAAAACCATTCTTGAACTTATCTCGTAGTAGATTGCACCATATAACAAAATTAAAAGATGAAGATTCCAATAAAAATGCTGATAAAAATGCCAATATGAATAATATTGACAATACTGAAAATTCTGGAGTGGATTATAACTGCAATGCTAATGAAGAATGCTGCCAAAAACCAACCTTCAATGAATTGTTTGATTCAGATGATATCTTCTTGATGGAAACGGTATGTTATACTCATTTGCATTGAAAATTGTGTTGATAATAGCTGTGTGTACCTTTTGAAATAATTTTGAACCTAATATAGCTAATTGTCAAGTGAATTTTTATCATTGTTAAAATTTGTGAAATATTTTAAGATGTTTCAAAAGCATTTTTGATTGGCTGTTCATAAAATTAAGTATGCAGTTATAATTTTTTCAGTGACTAAACTGAAATATGTAATTGGTTTGAATATCTAGTCAGATGCTTTTTAATTGCTTATTAGGCATTCAGACATTTGTTTTTAGTCATTGTTGGGCTACTTACTTTTTTTTTCATTTAGGGACCATATTTATGTAAAAAGTTTGCATAGTGGATGGGAGTAGTTTAACTCCCTTTATGGCTAATATAGATTAACGATTTTGGAAATAGGAACGTCTTCTAAATGAATTATATAAATATTCAATCTATATATTTTAGTGTCCTTGCATTCAAGAGGGAACTAAAACTCTCGACAGTATTTTAAGGGAACATTCATGCAAGTTGTAAACTTTGAAATATACTGAGAGGTTTACAACATGCTTTTTCATGAAAAAACATTTCTTTCAATTTGATGAAATCGCCGAACTGCGTAGACTCACTTGGTTTTGTGGTGGGAGAGCGAATTAACATTAAAAGAATCTTTCAATTATGACATATTTGCCAGAATATTTAGCTTCATTTATCCTTTTGCTGGTCCACATATATCCAAAAATTTTAGCATTTTAAAAGTATAATTAATTTTTAAATCTTTCAGTATTATTGTGAATTTCAAAATGTTAGTGAAAGATCTATGAGGTAATCACAGTAAATAAGCGTCTTGCTGTTTTACTTAAAATGAATTCGGCATTCTCTGCAAACATTTACTAAAGTATTTCCACTTATTTATTTATTATTTTAGTTGATTTTGTAATGTTGTAAAACTTTTAATATTTTTGTAATTTTTTAATTGAAATTAATAACATGAAATTTTTACTTGATTTCCAAAATTTTTTATTAATGATTCGAATAATCAAAGTAGAAATATGATGCTTTATTACCTCCATTTTATTTTTGTTTATTCCGTAGCATTTCACTTCTTGTATCTCGTAATTTTAACAAGGATTCACAATAGAGAACTATTTTTTTTTATGATGGTTACATTAAGCACAGTCATTGTTAAAATTATTAATTATGATGTAGGACTATTAATCACAAATGAAAAGCTGTAAAAATAGAAAATTTTAATTTATATGGAAAGGCAATTTAATAAAATAAAACTTCTTTTTACATAGATGGATATATGAACTTTCTGCTATTAGTAGGAATATCTGGGGGAGATATATTTTCTTTCATATCTTTATATATGTTTATAATTCACTGAGATTGCTGTAAAATTGATAAATATGTATAAGACATGTACATTAAAAATTTTACTTATTTTCTTGCTAAATTTCTAGCTTGTTCAGGTTGAGAAAGTATGGGTCATCATAGTAAACATCACCAAAGGATATTATTTTAAAATCTCCTTTTGATAACTCAAGTCATAATAAATGTCATTATGTGACACTTAAATGATCCTTGATGGCAATATAATCTAGATATCAATGTATAAGTTAAGCTAATTAATACAGATTACTATTAATTATTCTTCTAACAATTAATTATTTGGTTGGAAGTGTTAACAAATATAAAACTACTTTAGAATGTTTAGATATTTTCTCATATCAACATTTCTCCTATGCATTATGCTCTAATAACAATAATTCATCCATATAAAGTATCAAAAAAA
>JAOUZG010037683.1:256008-305599 GCA_026289955.1 Argiope argentata
TATATATATATATATATAATTTTTATAATGAAAACCTTATTATTAACTATGTGCTAATATCAGATATATTTCAGTAATTAGGATGGTGTATCATATGGTACAAAAATACTAATTTTAGAACCGGAACCTTGAAATTTGATTAATTTTAACATAAAATTATCTAAATCAAATAATTTTGCTTAGTCTCTTCATTGCCCCTCCACCCAAAGAAATATATAAAAATCTTTATATAATTGTTCAAACTTAATTTTAAATGTAATTAGTTGTAGAAATTCAACTCAAAACCAGTAGCATATATTTACTTTTTGGTGAACTTGGAATATTAAGCATAGCACTCAGATAATAGTTTATTTGCACGGCGAGAATTAAACTGAATGGAAAGAAATCACTGTGAAAAATGTTTACAAGAAGAAAATTTTACTTTAATCATAGAAATCTTTTAAAGAATTTACAGAAAAAGTTTTTAACTGGTTAGTATTGTCTATTTCTCCTATACTTTCAATTGATCCTGCCAGAATGGTAATATCTATTCAAGTACGTAATTTTACCTTTCAGTGTTTTATTTTCTCTCTTTTTACTCAGAAGCCCCCTTTTGCTGATTGTGATGGAGAAAACGACATTGGTGCTTTCTTCCGTGAATGCCAGAGTGCTCCTCCACTAGCTTCCTTTTCTGTTCAGCCTACTTTAGAAGAGCAAGTTACTGACATTACAACCCAACTGGTGAAATTTGAAACTAGTATGAATGAATTTGATAGCTTTGTTGATTCTATTTGTCACCTAGATGTTGGCAAATAAAAGCTGAATATAATTGCTTTTGAGTATGTTAATGTCTACTTACCATACAATCATTTATAAAGTAAATAAACTTTATTTATAAATTATTTTAAACTTATGAAATAATAAGATATTATAGATAAAATTGTACGCAAAATGGCATCTGAAGATCCTAGTACAGCAATCTTTCTATATAGAAAATGGTAATTTTGACCATCTTCTATATTCTTTTTTTTTTCAGCTTCTTTTTTAGAATTTCTTGATATTTTATACATTCTGCAGCACATGAGAGACTAATATTATTTTGCAATAAAGAAGCACATTGCATGTCCCTTTTCCTTTTACAGGGGCATCTAAGTACTACTTTCTTTTTGCATAGCGTTTGATCCGAACATGATCCTGAGGGACATAATAAAATGCAACGATGACCACATGTCATCTGAAATAGAAATTAAGAAAACGTAAGAAATAAAGCTATTTTCATATTATATAAATATCAAATCTACAAAATTCATTATGAGCAATGATTTCAACAGTTTACATATTCAAAAAACTTGAATACACATGTAAGGAATACCATATGGATATTAAAAAGGCAATCGAAAATGTAGATTCTATCGTTTAATTAACAATGAAATCATTGATGTACTATGGATTTTTTAAAAGAATTTCATGGAGTATTTATAAACTTTCGATCTATAGTTTAGTATTAATTCCTTATCTCTATTGGAGGTATTTTGACTTTTTTTTCTTTCAAATGATACATTCATTTACAGCAGACCCTGTGGTTATAAAGAAGTCTAACATATCCAGTTTCCAGCCAACTAAGCAGTGACAGTGGATTGATATGTTTGACACAGCAAATACACCTGGTGGAGGGTATTTATTTTATTAATTACGAAAACAGAATTCTACATTGAATAGCAGCACAATAATGCATCAATTCTGCTTCTCTAACACCGAACATAATACTTATATTTTTGTCTATTAAGTTGAAAGAGAATGCATATTTATAACCATTAATGATAACTGATGGGGAAGTATTGTACAAATGTTTGCTTGTGAGGGCCAAAACAGCGTTTTGAAGCATCTTGACATTTTCTTATCATCCATAAACCGTCTTCTATATACTCAAAACACATAATTTACTGGAAATGGATTATTTTTATTCTACAATATTAAGATTTTCATTATTGAGGATTGAAAACTTCAATCTTTCTTAAGCCAATAATGTAGTCTGTTAAAGGAAATAGTGTAATTAAAAATGCTCTGAGATATTAATCTTTCACAGTCATAGAATAGTTCAATGTTTGGTATATGTGCTCATATGCATAAAATAATGTCAATTTACTTGAAAATAGGATTTTGAGGGATATTTATTAGAAGTTTTAATTTAATCATTCCTTCCCCAGCTAAAAGCCTTGCTTTATGTGGGGAAGCTTTTGCTTTCTCACTTGGTTGCGTGAGTTATTTCTTCAAAAAAGTTTTATAACTGAAAAAATGAACTTTTAAATCATATCAGTGGACCTGTTTAGTAAAATAAAAATCTAGATTGGATATTTACCTCCTTTGGACACCTATTAGAACAGCACATTAATTCAGCCTTTTTATTTCCATCAGCAGACGTCCATTCTTCACAAAGTATATACATTGTGTTAATCTGACAATGGCATTTCAATTTAATAGGCTGCTTACAAGGTTTACACTTTCCAGGATGACAGGGTAGAAAACATGGATGGGTACATCCAGGTTTCGTAGGTTTTTTACAAGATTCTTCACAAATTTCACATTTATCACTTTGCTAAAGAAAAAAAAAGGGGGGGGGGAGGCAATATTAAAAGAAAGGTATTGCTGAAATATTATGCATGTGTACATTTAACAGCTTAAGAGAAAAAATGAGTAAAATGCATCATATAAACTATCAACGCAAAAATTAATAGTTTTAAAGCATCCTTGTAGATTCACAGATTGGAAACAAATGTATGGGGTCAGACGTAAAAATTTATTAATAAAGTAGTTATAGGCAATGAAGTTAATTTATGTGACATTACAGTTAAATATAACTGTACACAGCTTATGATTCTGTGATGCCTAATGCTTTGCTTTGATACTTTTCCTCCTGCAAAATACACTATGAATTTTGTATAGGATATTTGAAAAAATGAATTGAAGTAATTAAACATATTTAAGTACAAAGTTCATTCACAAATGAAAACAGAAAAGAAAATAATTACAAATTTACAAGAAGTATAAAATACAATTCAATATAAAAGGGCCTACAATAGTAGTTATTACTTAGAGGTTATCTAAAAAAAAATCTGTCTTCTAGTTTCTCTGGTTGCCTTAATGAGAAGTGAACTACAAAAGGAAAGCGACTTTATTAGACGAAAATTAGCGACTTCTTACCCAAGCATCTATGTTAAAAGTTGAGTACTTTCTAAAATTTTAGTGTGGCACCAAATTCTGCAAGAGATAAACTGTGATGATAAAAACTGTACAATTTTTGTGCCAATAAATTGGTTTCCTATTTTTTCCCCTTCAAAATGTCTAATAGAGTGAAAACTGAGTAAATTCAGTTTTCACTCTATTAGATCAACTCTACTTTTTCAACTTTCTTCACTCTTTTAGCAAAGATCTTGAAGAAAATAATGTTATTAGAGATATTAATTTCCGAACTCTTACGGTGCAAATCAATCATGCACAATGGAAGCAGTATTCATTGTAATTCTGAAAAAATATTCAAGACACTCTACAAAATTATTTTATAGCAATATGTAGGTGTAATAATATATACCAACGAACTCATGATCTTGATGTTAGCTGTTACCATATGAAAAGAATCCATCTGTCACTAAATCTATAACATTAATAAGATATTAAAGAATGAGCCAACTTCAAAGTGCAATAAAAGTGCTTCAACAGTGAAACTAGTGTTTTAAAGCAAACATTGGAATATAATTTACAATTCGTCGATTGTTCTTGATTTTAATTCGGATTACAGAAAAGATACAATATTTAAACAATATACAATAAACTCGATAAATCTTGTTAGGAAATTTCAAACATATAATAAAAATGAGATGTTTTAATTTTAACTCACACTCACAAAACAATCGACCGATTTGTTTGTAAAAAAGTAAACCAACTAATTTGAAAGAAAAGAAATCTATTGTTTTTCATAAATATATGCCTTCTTATGTAAATAAAAATTGCGCAAAGGCCATTTGTGTGTGTGTTCTTTTTGGATCAACGTGGATAATTGGGAGATCGTAATACATATAAGGTTTCTTCGAATACATTAAAATGTTCGCTCTTTTACTTGCGTACTTCTTAGCAATACCACTAAAACGTGCACATAATCACTTTAAATTTTCCTTTTATTTTAAGAACTATGAGTTTTAAAAAGGAAATAGTATCAAAGAGAAAATGCAAACAAAATTTTACCAATCAATTGATACACACAATCATAGCTATTAGTGAATTTTCTAAATCTATAGATAGGCATAAATATTTAACTGGAAAATTTCTCTCAATGATGTAAAGAATCATATTTTTTGGTGTTTGGATCTAGAAGTGTATGGCTGAAAGAATAAACGTTTGAATTTTTTTTTAATGTGATCTTCGGATTCTATTAAACAAATTTCGTAAAATATTCTTAACACATTAATATTTACTAATTTTTCAATATTATATTTTTGACTGAAACATATAATGAAGTCTAAATTATTTAAAGCAATTTTTCCCTCTGGAATTAAATGTATATCTGGAAAGGCTCAGATATTTGTTGTTGAGACACCATTCGAATGGATACACTGTATATAGTCATAATTTGATCACTATTTTGTAAAACGTTGGCAACATTTTAAATTAAAATATGCAATAATTTGTGTCTGCTTCATTTTAAAATTTTCCATTTTATATAAACCAATTGAAAATAGCACAGATTTGATTGGAAAAATTAAAATTAAATCAGGAAAATTTCATTAAAATAATATGAGCAAAAGGTTTGTCATTTTCCGCAGTGGTGAAGAAAGGGCAAGACTTTGCTTGCAACAATTACCTTTACAAATAATAAATGAAAATTCTGTTGTCATTAAAAGAAATTTAATAGGTGACAATAAAAAAAAGAGAATATAATATGAGAAGCTATAAAGAAATTTTAAAATTTTGGAAATTAATCTGAGTGATTGAATTTGTAAGAAAATAAAAGAATATTGGAGCCCTCTCTCCTATATTTTTACAATGGAAGTAATTGTTTTAATTATGAAAATAACGGAAAATGTTTTACCTCTGTCAAACCATTAATATTATCGACACTATGGCACTCTAAAGAACATGTGTGATTCCCGCAAGACAAAGGCCGCCCGCACATTCTGCCACATGAAGTTGTCTGAGCACTGCTACAAGAAAGATTTTGAATCTAAAAAATTACAAAAATTTGGAATTATTGAAACTGATTGAAGTGAAGGCAAAGTATGTGATTTCGCAACTAAATATGTGAATTCTCACACATCGTATTATTATTATTATAACAATTCTCTTATATGAGGATTTAGGTTTAGACCCTTCAGACATAGTATATTTAAAATGAAATAAACAGCATTTGATATTCCTTTAATACAGCAATTAATTGCGCATTTTCCTAATGCAGAATTTTCACATATTATGCATGCAAATTATTTAACAATTGTAGCAAAGTAATAAGATAAATGAAAATTTGATTTAAAAGAACTTATAAATGCTTATCAAAACAAAAATAAATAAATAAAATAATTTTTTTTAAAAAAAGTCGAAACTGAGGAAACTTTAATAAAATACCTAGTGATAATGAGTGGAATAATTTTAAAGAAGAATTTTCAAATACTAAGTTATGTGGAAGTTATTTCAAATAACTCACAAAATTTCAACCATATTTTAATAACAAAACTCATTCCCTTAGATTCAATACCTCGTTTTTTGTGATATTAAATATTTACAGCAGAACTGACATGTAAAAATCTGACTGAAAAAATATTGAGAAGTTCTATATGCACACAACATTCTATTTCACTTTAATTTTACACACACAATAAATGTAACAAAAATGTTACCCTTTAATTGAAAATCGTATTGTAATTTTAACAATTAAATTGCAAGCATTACAAATAAATAAGAACTATTTATTAATAAAGGGGAATCAGCAATAAAAATTCGTAATTAATCTGAATAAATACTTAATTTACATTTTTTCTTAATAATAAATTATATTACATTATATCAGCAATATCGTTTTCTAGAAATTCCATATCACAATTCCCACTTTTAATAAAGAAGGGAAAAAAATTCAAAGGCCAAAAGTTACCTACATTTAGATATAGAATAGAAATGAAAATAATATAAATAAAACATTTTTTTTTTTTTTTTGCTTTTCCATTTCTACTGCTAGAGGGTAGAGCCCTAAGGACACTCATTATGCCTATCTTCAGTTAACAAGCTAAAACTTGTAGCTCAAAGTGGATTTCGAAACCACAAAGCATGTGTCTCAACAGTTAACCACCATAAAGTTACTGCTAAAAGATGCCAACTTCACAAAAATATTCACACTTTGTTTAAAATAAAATCAATAAAAAAATGTATTATAATTTCCAACTTTACTTTTGACTAGTGCGTGGAAAAATGAAAGGGAAACACAAGAGGGATACAAATTAAGAAATCTTTATTTACGTTTAAAAAGGAAACTAGAAATAGTGAACCATTAAAAAATTAAATCCAATGAAAAATCGGACTTACTTAATTAATATAGGTCATATTTTTTTAATACTAAACATTTTTTAGTAATCAACAAAAGAAAAAGAAAAAAAGTTTGGGATGAGCCAATAGATTGCTTAAAATTTCTATGGGTTAAGCTTCATGAAGCGGGAATAAGTTTAATTTGTAATAAAAATGCCAAGTATAAATATTCTAAGCAAAAAAAAAAAAAGTTTTATGTTAAGAGAAAAGGTGTGTATATTGAACCGAACTATTGCTGGATATTTTTGCAACTTCTTGAGGTAGAATAAATGTACTTCGTTTTAAGTTCGAATCAAAACATCGAGAAAGAAGTCTTGATATTTTATTTAGTTCCGTAGCTATTAACTTTAGCTATAGTTACATCTTTATCAAATTGGTTCAGTTTAAGTTTTTAAATCCATAATCAATTAACTGCTGCAAAATAATTGACACTGAATGATGACACGATTTCTCTGAAGTTACATAATCCGATTAAGCTCCAAGATGAATATAAGTTTCCTAAAAATTCGAAATATCATGTACTGAAGTATAAAACTGAATTATTTTATTTTATTTTATTGAAAATTCAGAATTCTAGTTATAAAGTAATATTCATGGATTAAAAAAATGAAGTCAATTTCTTTTATTATTCAGAATTAAAAATAAGTACTTTACCTAGCATTTTACTAACAATTTTTTAAAAAGTTTTCAATGAATACAGAATCAATTGCAGAGTTATTTTCTTAAATTTAATCCGATGAAAAAAGTTTCCACATTCATTTTCTTTAGTAAAAATTCGCCTCAAAGATACAGTGAAAGCATACCCTATTTCACCTCAGTATTAAAATAAAAATAATAACTGCACAATAGACATTAAATATGGACGGTTCTTTCATTCTTAAAATATACCCTTATGATATATCATAAAAAGGCTTTAAAATGTTAAAATTTTTTCGAAAGTTTTTAATGAATTGTCCAGGAAATGCTTTAACCCCTGAAAAAAAGAGTTTAATTTAATTCAAATAGTTATTTGTGTGAGAATTGATATATTAGAAAAATATAAGACGAATATGCATTCCAATGATCTCATTAAGAGAGGAATAAGTTTGCAGGAGACCTATGCAAGGATGTTCATAGAGGGGAAGGGTCTTCGGAAATCATCGCATACAATGTATATTTCACTTATATTGTTATTAATAATAAATTTTATAATTGCTATATTAATTAATTTTTATAAATAATTTTATTAATCTGTTTGATAATTTACCCTTTATGAGTACGTGTAACTTTCAGGTCATATTCTAATTTACCGACATTTTACAAGATAATTAAAGCTTTTTTCATGAGATAGCGCATGAATCTTAACTATGACATTGCAGATACATTCAATACTACTATTCATGACCATTGCTAGTCTCATCAACCCGAAATAGCAAAATAATTGCTGTGCAAACTGTTGGCATTAAAACTACGCGAAACCATTTGATCCAATTGAAATTATTTGTGCTTTTGTCAGTGATTACCAAACTATGTTTATGGATGCATGTACATTTACGCCTCACACCAAATGCAAATTGTTTTATGGACTTTCACATATGAGCTATTATACACAGAAGTGCAAATTTTATAGGCCGGTGTGACTTGAAAGACACATAATGATTATAACGCAATAAAATTGTTTTAATACAAAAATTTGTTTTCATTTGCTATATAGGTTTATAATTTCTAATTTTTCGTTTTCATATTTCTTTGGGAGGGGGATTTAAAACAAAAATTCGGCCCATAGAGGGTTAAGATGTATTGATCGGATGATAGGTCATATTCGCCCAAAGGAGTTTTATATGTTATTATTCCGGTTTAAATTCCACTCTTCCTTCATAACAATTTTTTTAGTAAGGGAATATGAAGGCAGTAGATTAAAAAAGGAGAGGGGAAGCTGTTTTTGTATTTGTCATGGATGCCAGTTTATGAAGAAAAGCCTCTGTATATCACTCAAAAAGTTGTTAAATTCTATTAAAATAGAGCCAATTTCTTTTTCTTACAGGTGCTTGTAATTCAGAGACCAGGAAGAATGGCTTTCATATTGGTTTACCAAGGCTTGTTTAACTATTTTTCTCAGATCTAAACATTCATATTTTTGGCAAATATATAACTGAGAAAGAACTTATCCAAAAGTTTCCGAATGAAGACACATGTTAAGTCATGACATTCATTTATAAATAACTCGACAAATCTGTTGGCTGTTTTTTACACTTTTTTTTCTGATTAGAACGTCTTTTTAATATTTAGTCACCAAAGAATTCAGAATTAAATACGCTAGTATCGGCATTCCAATTTTTATTTGAAAAATCACTGAAAAGTTAGATACAGTTCATGAACCTTCATGAACATTTTTCAAAACACTGAAAGATTTTAAAAAGCTGTTGACCATTTTTTGAATATTTCGTGTTAAAAATTTAAAAAGGTTATAGTCTATATAGAATAATGTAAAAAATTGGTTGGATAATTTTGGTCAATAATGAAAAAAAAAAAAAACCACTGTCGGATAGATGGGATACATATACATTTGTTGCATTTAACAAATTTTGGTGAAAGAGATTGGTATTATAAATGCTCTCTTTTCAACATATTTCAAACTGTTTCACATTTCAACTGTGCATTTAGAAACAACTGCTAGATAAAAGTTTCCCCCAAAATCCACGAGAAGTTTCCAATTTTTTGAAAATTTGAAACTTCTCTTTTCGCAGGTAAGCTTTTGAATAAATAATACACATCAGATAAAAAGCGGTTCAAACTCCCATTCAAGTTATAACTCCTTTATATATTAAGTAAAGTTGTAAATGATTTTTGTTAATCATCCATTAAATTAAAAAATTCCAATTTCCTGATGAACTACCCAGTGAGATAGATAAATTTTTTTTATCAAATCCAATTTTTCTGAACACGAAAATCTACGACCGTGGAAAAGTCCATTAAAGTTGAAACCACATAACTAGTTTCAGATTCCTCCCCCCCCATTCCTATACAAAGAATAAATTCATTTGCTTTCTTTCGCGGATTGATTAAATATTGTCAAACATTAGACAGTAAACATCATAATCAGCCTGATTCCAAAATAAAACAATCTGAATATTTGGAACAATGGTATGTAAAAAGTGCACCCTCACAAGAATAAGTCTCTCCATACTTCAAAGACCATTTCACTTCTGCATCTTAACACTTTGAAGACAAAATGATTGACATAATTATGTTGTCTCCAGCTACTGGGCCTGTTGAAGATTCTTTCCCTTCCTTGAGTAGCAATCCTGTTCGTCGTACACCCTTTTCCTGTCTTTCAAACAACGCACAGGCAAAAGATTGGTGATTAACAGCTTTTCCAAATCAGAACCCCTTTTCCGGTTGCCTGTTGGAACTCTCAAAACAAAACTAACAGTCGAGTCGAATTTTTGTGAAAAGTGTCAAAATGTTGAGAAAAAAATAAACAGCTATTTTATTGGTTTATGTTGTTGAGTTGGCTATCTAAAACAGGCGTCTAAGTTTGCTTCCTAAATTATAGCCGGATTACGGACAGAGTGGAAAAGATGGAAAATCGGTTTTTGTTGTTTATAAAGCTGTAATCTGATGCTATAAAGGCTATGATATAATTTTTTTAGTTATCGATTTAAAAATATTGGTTACTAAAAGAACTTATACAATGAGATATTGACTGTTAAAATAACTATGTATTAGAAGGTAAATTAAAGAAACAACAATTTAAATATGGGAAAATATAACTTTTTTTTTCAGCCTGAGAGAAAATTTTGTACTTCCATTTAAGATTTCCGATTAGTTAAACAAAAGAAGAATAGCATGAATTTTAAGTTGATATCAGTATTGTGTTTAGAAATTTTTTATTTTGCTGAAAGGGGGAGGGATAGTTATGGAAAAAAATTACTAACGGCATTCGTTTATCCATCTGAATTTGTAGACTGAAAACAAAACAAACAAACAATAAAAGCAATCCTATTCAAGAAATGTTCCACGATTTCAAATGGAATAATAATGGTCGATAGTAAGAAAAATGTAATAAAAAATGAAAAAAAAAATCTTTCTTAGAGGTTGCACGTTTTCAAAAATCGCTAAACAGTAGCGTTTTCGAGCGTGATAGTCATAGGAAAATGTAATCAGATTTCATAATTGTGACAAAATGTTAATTTAAAATTTAAATTTTATTTCTTTTTCTCAAAAAAAAACAAAACTTATAGTTATAATGCCATTTGAAATCATAGCGATAATTTTAAAATGTGATTTTTTTTTCGATCGAAAAAATGCGACGCACATTTCGCTTATTTTTCAAGGACTTAATGGAAAATCAAGTACTGTTCCTAAGCCTTGAGAACAGGAAAACAAAATTCAAGGAATTGTCAAGGACATCGGAATCATTCACATCAATTCTGCGAAAAACATTTCTAGTTCTCAGTACCCAGGCAGCAAGAGTCGTCGATAACTCATTGGCCAATGCTCACATTCGTCGGCTACCACTCACCCGTATTTCGCCAACTGAATCATAGAAATTGCATTGGTGTGATGTCGGATTCTGGCCAGATTTTTTGCGATCACTTCTGAAGCTCATTTTTTCATCAATGCGAGCTCCTATGGCGACTTAATAAAAATGGTCGTTTCAATGTAATCGTTCTATACTCGCTATCCGATATCTGGAAAATTGCCTTTCCTAGATGCCGCTACGCTAATATATTTTAGGAATTTCCCATGAATCACCTGACTTGTATTGTATTGTATTTTGGAATTTAACCAGTAACGCATGCTATCATTTCAAGAAACTTGGTAAGTGTAAATTATTTATTACTGTATACTTGTAAATAGTATTGTTTTTATTCTAAATAGTGAATAAAAAATATTTTTGTGAAGATCGTTCGAACTTGATTACCTGAAACATCGAGCTGCACGTGATACTATTAGCGTTAGATGCAAACGATAATAATAAGCCTAATGAATATTTAAGTTAATGATCCATTGTAAACCTCCCTATTTCATTTAAGTGCTGAAATTTTGTTAATTGAGTTATCATTTCTTTTCTTGTGTGTATTTTTTTCAAATGATTTTAATTCTTGTTAGATTTTTACGGCGCTTGTTCTTTAAATTATAGTTATTTTTCCGTTTATCATTTACTATTTGTTTCTTTCCACTAACATTTTCAAATGAAAGAGATTTTTAAAAAGTATTAAATAACATTCTCATGATTTGGTATGATAATAAATTTGTGTAATAATAATAATTTTTTATTTTGACATGAGGCTATAAAAAAATCTTAGCCTAACATGTGATAAGGCGCCAAAGCTGGCAGCTCCCATTTTCTCTAATCTGGAAACCCTTGTTACCTTTCGCATTGGCCAGAGGACTCTTCCGAAAGACGGCACAAGCTCGTGGCTGGCAATTTTTGAAAAAGTGCGCCAAGTAGTGGGTTGAAATACGATCGTAGCAATATTTATTGTAAGCTTAGGAAGAAAAAAAATCTTTAAAATTTGGTATTCTGTAGGCATTTTTGAATACTCTTATACAAATAGTTTTTAATTATGTAATATTTCATAAAATAATAACAAATTTACTCCCATTAGTTTCAGTTGTTTTTATTTTTGTGCATTATCCTAAACGTTATTAAAAAATTTGCCTAAACAATCCATTATATCATCAAAAACATTATCATGCAAATGAAGCTCCATAATTCCTAATAAAGTTACATTCTAAAGGATAAATTATTGATTCAAGCAAAAGATTAGACGAGGAAAATACTAACATTTGTTAGCGAAAAACTCTTATAGTTTTAATATTAAATTAAATGGGGAAGGTTTCGAAGCTAAATACGAAAGCAAATACAGCAGGAACTAAAGTACAAGGGTTTTATATTAACAAAACATTAAAAAAATAATTTAAAAGAGAAATTAGTTACTACAGTAATAGATAAATCAGCAAATAATTCCTGTCTCATTTGTAAATATTTTTATAAAGAACTATTAATCAATGAATATAACTCTAATGCAACTTATATTTTAAAGAATCAGGGGAAAAAGGAATTGGATAAAAGAATGCTAGCTTTCGCTAAAAAAAACTAAAATTAAGACCTGTTCTATAAACTGCCCTAACATTCCTATCTGTTATCCCAACAGTTAAATTTCAATTGAAAAAACCCATTAAAATTCAGATTCGTGACTTGTAGCACTGGCAGTTATAGTTACTATGCAGGAAAATATTTCTTTAAATTCTTGAAAATCATCTTCAACAAAATTAAAGAGGAAGAGAACTTTATCATTAATAGTAACAAAGAAATTTTGGATTTTCTAAAAGATAATAGCTTTAATAATGTTAATACTTAAGATTTTCAAAATTTAGACACCAATCTGCCCCATGAAAAGTTAATAAAGGTTTGTCTTTTTATAATATGAAGAATATTTTAATGAAGATATTTTTACTAAAAATAACTGGCTGGAATTATGTAATTTTAATATTACCGAAAATTACATTTTTAATGGAATTAATATTTATAAACAAATAAAGGGCTTTCCAATGGGAACAGATTTCTCTACAGCTTTAGCTAACATTTTTTTTTTATATAACTATGACAAAAAATAATTAAAATTTAATTTATTAAAAGAGTGGATGTATATAGATTATTTACTTTTAATAAACTTCGCTAATGCAAATATAGTTACTAATTGTAATCCGAAAGAGGTAATTCTAAACAAGACAAATGAAAAATAATTTGAAGCTAACTATTTGGACTTAAAAATTAAATTTTCTAATGAAAAAACACTAGTGAGTATCTATTATAAAAGTGATCATTTCAACTTTAAAATAATTAAACTTAGCAATTACCATTCTAATTTGAATTCTAAAATTTTTAAAAATCTAATTTCCTCAAAATTCAACCGAATAAAAAGTATCTGCAATAATAAAATTTCTTATATAGAAGCAACTAATAATCTTATAAAATTTAGCTAATAATAAATTCTGTAGAAACTACTGCAACATTGAAATTTTAATTAAGGAAGGACTGGCTCTCTTCTAAACCGTTGACACATATGACTAATCCATTAGATGGCGCTAAAATTCGATAATAAATAAACAATGTTTAAAAAGGAAGGTAAGAGTAACGATTCTGTTTTTTATAATAATTTTACCGGCTACTAGTTTGTTCTTTGCCTTTTGTTTCCACTTTTTATTTTTAATAATTGATTGTTCTCCTTCTGGAGTTTATTACTGGTTTTTTTTGTAATTTTCATTTACTTTTATATTTAAAAAATATGGTGCTTCTTTTAGGCCTTAATGTCGAGAATTTTTCGGGTCACAAATGGGTTTATATTCAGACAATAGTCAAACCCTTTACAGAAAAAAAATCCCTTTTTTTTTGGAATCCCTGCCTGATGGTAAACCCTAGAGAAAGTCATAAGGCTGGATTTCTTATTTATTTTCTTTGATTTACTTGATAATTTCCTATTTTCGTTTTGTTTTACTTTCGCTTATATATATATAACTGACGATCTTTTGCTGTTTGGGTATGGAGACAATTGATACGATTACATAAAATATAAAATCAACACAAAAGTATTAAAAATTTTTCTTTAAAGGAATTATTAGTTGTATAGAAACGCATTTATTCGTCAAATTTTTTTTGAAGAAATATACATCAGTAATGCAATAGTCTTAATATGGTTTAGAATTTAATGCATATTTAAATTCGAATATAGTAAGGAAACTAACAAAAGGTAATATGGAAGTGAAAACATTATATAATATAGTTACCAAGTTTAGAACAGAAATACTATTTAATCATTAATGAAATAAATTTATAACACATTCAATATATTTATGAATAATATTTACCTCATGCCCTCCCAAACATGTAATTGGAACAGGAACTGGGCAAGGAGGGCAAGGTTTGGAAACTAATTCCATTCGATAAGAATTCCTTAAATCCCAGGGTCCTTCTTTTTTCTAGGCAAATAGAATTATATGTAATTACATCTAGCAATTTAATTATCTAAAGCTTTCGGCTGAGAAAATACAAACATTTTGAAAAGTGAAGAATTAATACTGAAACACTTTGCAAAAGAAACAGAATTTAGTAAACTTCTTATTAAATAGAGAAATATATTTCAGCTTCAAAATAAACTTTACAATGGGCTATTAGTACAAAACAAATTTTGTTATTTATTACCTTTAACTCAGTAAATTAACTACTATTAACTACTATCTGGAAGTTTCCATTACGGCTATCAATTTTTTTAAATTACTGATTCGATTAGTCCACAATGAAATTAACATCTGAATAAAATTTTATGAAATCATTTACAGTTAGAGAATTCGAGAGTTTTAGGGTTTTGAAAATGATGCTTCCAATGTTACATGAATCTTAGAAACTTTCGGGGATAAATTGGAAACTATTATATACTTCTTTAAAAAGTTTTCACTCACCTAAAGTAAATTATCATATTTTATAAAGTCTTGAAATAAATGCGTAAATAACACAAATTTAATATTTTTTATGAAGTTTTTACATGGGAGGAATGCTGACATGCTAAAATGTCAGCATTAAAAAAAATGTGTTAATACCCCAAACAATTTTTGAAATATTCACAAAAATTATAAAATTCCTACAGTCTATTTGCAATGCTCACTTTTTGAGGGGACATATATTAAATTTATTTGTATTTATAGACTAACTTCTATGAAACACGTGTTTAACGGCAATTATAAAATCGTAGTTAGTTAAATATTACATTTATTTTCAGATAAGCTGATTTTAATTTAACATCTTTTTTAACTTCTTAAAAAAATGGATGTTGTTTTTTTTTCACTCTCAGACGATACAAATTAGTTTGTATGACAGATTGACTTTGGAATGTTAATTTGTGCTCTTTACCGTCTGCTATCGTTTGCAAGTAAATGAAACATAAAGCCAAGGAAATCCTTACCTTTTCTTATCATTCAATGAATTAATGACCGCTAAAATAAGGATATTAATTTGCACCTATTATTTATATATTTAATGGTTTAATGCTGAGCACTCATTCCTAACTTTCTTTAATTAGGCGGAGAATATTTTTAAAATATCGTTAAAGTGATTCCATCAGAGGTATAAAATAATCTCCTCTTTGTAATTCCGTTTATGAGAAGATTTTTTTTTTTCGAATATAATTTGAGATATTGTAACATGATAATGTGCTTGGCTCAGTTCATTTGTATTTATTTATCTTGTTTACATCAGCAGTTGCACAACAGAAATAATGTTCATCACTCAGTCATTCTTATAATAGTTTACAGAAGTAAATAAATTTTCTTACCGTTTAAAATAATTGCTTTCCGCTTGAAAGCAAAAATCTATCCTTTTAATAATCTCCGATAATTTCATTGGCTTAAAATGCTTTTACAATATTCGCATTTCCTCAATCAGCGACTTTTTAAGGAGTTAAAAAACGAGGGGGGAAAACAGGTAAACAACGCGCATTTTATCCGTCATACAAATTAAAATGTATGTTAATTTCTTAAGGCGAGAACAATTAAAAAAAGACTACATGATGAATAGAAAACTTCTTATTTTTTAGATCTTAAAAGAACAGTAATTCTTCAATATGTGAATAAAAACAATTTATATGTATTGAAAGAAAGTTCTGATATTGAAGAAAAACCTGAGCTATATCTTCTTACTATTTCGAAATGAATAGGATAAAAATGCGAAAAAGTATTATTTTTCTACTATCAGGCTTCGATTTATTTTATATATGGTCCTCAATGGGTTGGCTCTTTTTGGGCAGAGTTTTTAGCAAATTAAATTAATTATCTCAAGAGCTACTACGAATTTCAGAACGAAATTCAATACACATACATAAAAATACCTGTTGAATCAAATTATTAAAAAATCGTGATTTCCGTAATCGAAACATTTCGCAATAGTAGTTAATAGATGCAGTTAATCAGCTTGTCTTCACAAACCTCTCCCTAACCAACATCGACCTAATTTACATTGTACCAACTTTTACTTTCTCCTTTAACTGAGGGGGGGGATTTTTCAACTCGGAAAAATCGTCAGAAGTCCAGCTAGTATTTTTTATGTAATTAATTTTTTTTGTGTGTGTTTTAGCCATGCCACCGAAAAGAAAGTTTGAATCGGGAGCTTCGAAACTGAAAAAGAAAAAGAAGAATATGCAGAACGACATAAAAATTCACAAAGCAAATTTATCGTAACGCTTAAAAAACGAGCTAAAATGGAAAATGAGCCAGGAAGTGCAGTTGAGCTACGTGATTCAGTATGTGTACCTAAAAGAACCAATGAGCAATTTGAAATTGAATATGCGCATGATAAAAAAGTTGAGCAAGCTAAAGTAGAATATGAATTCAAACAAATTAATGAGTGAGTTTAAATAGAATGTGAATTTGAAAAGATCGATGAGCGTACTGAAATAAAATGTGCATAAGAAAAAAATCATTGAGCAAGCAGGAAGTTGAAAATGAATTCGAAGAAATTGGTGAGCGAAAGGAAATAGAATGAAAAACTAAAAAGACAGATGAACAAACTAAAACAGAATAAGCACAAGAAAAAGCCTATGAGTGAGCCGAAGCAAAATACGAATTCGAAGAAAATAATGAGTGAATTGAAAGAGAATGTGAGCTTCAAAATACCGATGAGTGGAATGAAACAGAATGCGCACAAGAGAAAACCGTTGAGAAAGCTAAAGCAGAAAATGAATTTGCTGAAAAAATTGATGAGCAAGTTGAAAAAGAATGCAAACCTGAAATAAGCAGATTAAAACAGAATGTGCACAAGAGAAAACTGATGAGCGAGCTGAAGCAGAAAGCGAATTCGAAGAAATTAATGAGCTATCTGAGAATGGAACAGAAGAATCAACTTATAATTTTAAGCAACAAAACAAAATGTTAGCTGATTCTGATTGTAGTAAACATAAAGACAAGTGTTTTTTCCCCAGTGACATTGTATTGTGGCCACCAAACTTATCAGATAAAATAGTTGAACATTATTTGATAAATAAGCATTGTAATATTGGGAATATTACTAGTCTTAAAGTAAAATACGGAGACAGAAATCGATACAATAACAGAAATGTTTCTGAATCGAATATTTATTGTATAAACGCAAATGATACAAAAGAATTTTGCTAATGGTTAGTATATTCAGCAAAAATTAAGTGTATTTATTGTTACGTTTGTAAAATGTTTCTATCTTTTGTAAAATATTTGTTGTTACGTTTGTGAAATGTTTCAATTTTTTGTAAATTATTTATTGTTACGTTTGTAAAATGTTACGTTGTAAATGTTTTTCAGCATGATTTAGTGATTGGAAAAATTTAGCAAGAGACTTTAGTGGTCACGAGGGATAGCATTTCGGGGTCACAGAGAAGGTACAACTTCCTATAGAAAAGGAAATTTTTTGAGTTGCATTGATTATTTGGCAGAAATTGACAGCTTTCTGAAATGGCAATTGGAAAAATTTAGCGATCCAGGGAGTGAAAATGACAATTATTTCTCTCGCACAATACGTGACGAATTCATAAGATTAATAGGCGATAAAGTTAAGAAATATCTAATAGCTGAACTTCAAGAAGCAACTTGCTATTCGATAATTGTGGACTCCTACTCCGGATATATCCAACGTAGACCAACTTACTTGTATTCTGAGATTTGTTAATAAAAAGGGAGGCATAAAAGAAAGAATTTTTGGTTTTATTAATATTCAAAACCATAATTCTGATTACTTAGAAGTTGTTTGGTTGGCTGGTTGAGTGAGGTTTATTGGCTCAAGAGCCATATTAAGCTATACTGCGCCAATAAAATGGTAAAAGATATAAAAAACACTCGTTTGTTTAATTAACATAGATATATTAAGTTAAAATAGTGTAAATATGATTCAAATAATGATTTCAGCGAAAGTTTAGAACTATGTGCCATGAAAATTTGAAACAATGAAACATGAGCTTAAAAGAAATGTTCAACAAAAACAGAAAAATAAATATCCTATATACAAGTAAAAAATCCTATAGCATTTAAGAATTTAAAAACATTTGGGTGGTATTTCTTACCTACCAAGTCTTGTAATGTTTGAGGCGAGGTAAAAAAATGAGTTCGATAACAATTAAAAACAGGATATTCAATCAACATATGAAAAACAGTAAATTGAACTTGGCAATAGTTGCACATGGGTGCATTCTCCCCTACTGCGAGATGTTTATGAGTGAAGCGCGTATGCCCTATACGGAGACGAGTTAATTTAACATTCAAATCACGTATAGGATGAACAGGCTAATGGAAAATACCCGTTTTAATAAAATATAATTTATTTTGGATCTGCAGATCCCATGAATTTTGCCATTTAGAACAGATGTAATGATAGATGGACCTTTTAATGTCTCAAAAGGGTATTCCTATGCTTAAAAAATAGTTGCAGTTTTTGCAACCATGTCCACACTCTCATTCCCCAAGATGCCAACATGACTCGGTACCCAATAGAAAATTATTTCAAATCCATCATTTTTTAATAATTGCAAGGTGAATAAAGTTTTAATGGCAACTGGATGCATCCGATTTTTGTAGTGTGAAAATGTCTTCAATGCACTCATGCTATCGGTATAGATAACAAATTTACGCTGAGTAAAGGTTGAAATTTTCTGAAGAGCAAAGAAAATCGCCACTAACTCAGCAGTAAAAACTGAACAACAATTGTGAAGACGGTGGCTCAGTGTTTCAGATGGAAGAATGATTCCACAACCAATATAACCATCTGATTTAGAGCCAACCGTAAAAATGGGTACAAAGGAAGAATACCGAAAACGGTGGTACAAAAAGAACTGTTGGGAAACAAAAGAATCGGTTAATTTTTCGAATCCCGTAAAAGGACTCAAGAACGAAAACTGTAGGATGTCCCAGGGAGGGAAACAATAAGAGTTGATAGCTTTAAAACGAACAGTGTAAAGGTTCGAATCAGGCAGAAGCAATCGGGCTCTCTCACAAAAGGGAAGGATGTGAGAGGGGCGGGCATTATAAAGTCGACGAAGACCAACTGGTAATGAAATTTCGTTTAGTGGATGCTTTAGCACGAATTTTGTGTAGAAATGAAATAAGGCAGACAGTTTCTTTCGTCTTAAAGAAAGAGGTAGCTGGTGACCTATAACATAGAGGCTTTCAACTGGGGAGGTACAGAACGCACAAGAGCAAATGCGCAAAGCAGAATGATGGACCATATCCAGCCGTTTCAAGACAGATAAACAAGTGAAACCATACACCATACACCCGTAATCAATTCTGGAGAGAACTATTGCCTGATAAATTCGTTGAAGGAAGGTACGATCGGCGCCTCAAGATGCTCTGGATAGCACTTTCAAAATGTTTAACGTTTAGTGGATATGTCAAACTTTCTCCGTAGTTGTAAAACATGCGGAAGGAAGGTGAGCTTTTGATCGAAAACCACTCCTAAGAACCGTTCTTCATTAACTACAGGAATCGGAGTATCTTTAATTTGAATATTGGGATCCTGATGAATGCCTCTTTTACGACAGAAATGCACACAGCTACTCTTCTCTGGGGATAATATAGTAGGACCATTGTTATGGCACCAGGATTATAATTTATTCACTGCACTTTGTAATTGTAGCTCTATTAAACTCATATTGCTGCCTTGGCATGAGATCTGCAGATCATCAACATAAAGTGTTCCAGTAACAGATGAAGGCAAATGATTTAAAATATGGCTCAGATGAACAATAAAAAGAGTGACACTGAGGACACTACCTTGCGGAACACCCTCAGCTTGAATAAAATGATTAGAGTAAACATTACCAATTCGAACACGAAAGGTACGTTGTGTCAAAAAGTTTTGTAAAAATATAGGCAAGTTACCCCTAAAACCTAGATTAAAAAGTGTTGAAAGTATGCCGTAGCGCCATGCACGGTCCTATGTCTTTTCAATGTTAAAAAATATGGAAACAAGGTGGTTTCTTCTCACAAAAGCGTTGCGTATTCGGGTTTCCAGTAATACGAGGTTGTCGAAGGTAGAGCGACCTCTACGGAAACCAATCGGCAACGGGGGATGCATCCTTGTTTCTCTAATTCGAAAATTAGGCGAGCCTTGACCATGCGCTCGAAGGTCTTACAAAGGCAATTTGTAAGAGCAAGTCTGTAGTTCAGGGGACAGAGGGTTCTTTGCCAGGTTTTAATATAGGAATCACAATAGCTTCTCGCCATTGTGAAGGGTATTTCTGCTCAGTCCATATTCTGTTAAAAAGTATTAAGAGATTGGAAAGAGAAATATTATTCCAATGGAGAAGCATGTTGTATGTGATTCCATCTGTACCAGGACTGGTATCATGGACTTGAGACAGCGCCATTTCCAATTCAAACATTCTGAATTCACAGTTGTATGGAATGGTACTTCTGACTTGAAAACGCAAAGGCAACCACTCCGCACGATTCTTAATTGCCAGAAAATCAGGACTGTAAGAATCAGTTGTGGAAACTTGTACAAACTCTTGGCCAAGAATATTAGTAACATCCAATGGGCTGGAATGCATTCTATTACCAGAATTTAGAACAGGAAAAGAAGTTTCAGAATAAATTCCATTGGTGGTTTTTACTTTTTTGCAAAAAACTTTACTGGAAGTGGAGTATGTGATAGATGAAATAAATTTAATCCATGATTCTCTCTGACTACGACGCCGAATGCGGCGAGAGTTTTTTTTTGTTTCTTATGACTGTCGCGGCAAGCTTAATTCCACCACGGTCTACGAAATTTTCTTAGACGTGGGGATGTTTTTGGAATGGTGGTGTTAGCGGCGTTCATTATTGTGTCAATAACATTTTGTACCGCTGTCGAGATGCCTGAATGATTGACCATAGCCTCATTGATAATTGCAAGTTGGAAAATGTATTCCAATCTGCCCGCTGGAATAGAAAACACGGAGGACAAATAGTCACACCTCTGCTATCAGCATGGGAGATTATTAGGGGAAAGTGATCCTGTTGTGAAGTTCAGGCCCACTGTCAAATTCAGCATCGGAAGCAGTTCAGGGGAGCATAAGGCTTAGTCAAGACATTGAAAATATTGGGAGCGTGGAATATAAAATTGCTCTTCATTTTTGAGCAGACAGAGACAGTTATTAGTAATAAACTGTTCGATCTGCTACCCATGAGAGTTTGTAATATTCGAACTCCATAAAGTATTTTGTCCGTTGAAATCGCCTATTATAATGAAAGGCTTGGGAAGCTAGTCCACTAAGCTGTCGAGATCTTGTTGACGTATGACGGCATAAGGCGGTAGATAAATACCACAAACTGTGACTAAAGATCGTATATGAACCTGCACAGCCACAGCCTGAAGAGATGTATGTAGAACAAGAGGTGTGCTCGGATAAAGGTTTGAAGTGAAGATACAGACACCACTAGAACCATGAGATTCAGTGCTTGCATCTCTCCGAACACCGCTGTAACCGCGTAACTTAATAGAAATGTTAGGCTTCAAGAATGTTTCTTGAACACCAAAACAAACGGGATGAAATTGGTTGAAAATGGACTTGATATCCTGGAGTTTGGACCGAAGGCCACGACAATTCCAAGAGAGGAAGGTACCCACTAAGAACGTTTTTTGGAAGGAGAACAACGAAATGCATTTGTTGGAGTTGCCTTAGATTCGCGTCTCATCTCCAGTTCATCTTCATCTTCTGAGGGATGTAATTTAATATCTGGGCTACTTATTTTTTCCCCAAAAATGGACGTTATATCTTTGTGAACTATGCCTTTTGTCGCCAGCCCAAGGGCGATTGAATTTCGTGAGGAAGATTTCTTTAGTTTTATAGGTAGTTCGACTTGCGAAAAGCCACGCTTAGCGAGCTTTAATATCTGCGAGTTCTTTAGTTTTTTTCTTTGGAGCTTTTTTTGAAGTCGATGGCTCTGTATAATGAATATCTGGAACACCTTTTGTAGATTGCTCTGAATCGGAATCTGATATTTTCCCAGGAGGATTAATTTTAGCTATTTGTTTCAAACAATTTTCACATTTACAGTTTGAGCAGAAGTTTTTTTTTTTGTAAAATTGAAGCATAGCTGACACCAGGTGTAGGTATCTGAGATAGGATTCTACGCCTGGCTTCAGGGCATGTTATATTTTCCTTTACTTTTACAGCTGTGACCTGTTTTTCCAGTTTCCAGTGGGGAAAAGTTCGATCATCAGAGGGATGGTTTCTGCTGCAGTTCACGCACTTTTCTTATGTCGTGCACTGCTGGCTGTCATGCCATTTTTCAGCACATCGTGCACAAATGAATGTCCCGCGGCAATTTACTTTTGAATGTCCAAAGCGCTGGCACTGAAAGCATCTTAGTGGATATGGTATATTGCCTGACTGGTAGTTTAATATAACCTGCATATATATATTCCGGTAACTTAGGATTGTGAAACATCTGTATGTAATGTTTGGTAGGGAGAAGATTATCATCACGTCGGACTGTTATTTGACAAACTTGAGTCACACCTTGCTTCTTTAATTCGGCAGATATCTCTTCAAGGGGAACGTTATATAGTTCTCCGCAGGTTATGACACCCTTGGAGAAGTTCAGAGACGAATGAGGAACAGGTAAGTGTGCAATTGCTTTCATTTTTAGAAGCTGGTTGGATTGTTTTTTAGGCATTCATGGGCATTCAATTAAAATGAGCTTGATAGTAAAATCAAGGTGACATGTTTGGCACACCGGCATCTTTTCGCCAAAAATGAGATACCTGTGCGTCAATCGAGTATGCCCTATACGGAGGCGGGTCAACTTGACATCTACATCTCATATAGGAAGAGCGAGCCATAATCCAATGTTGGGTTTCCCTGAATACAATTTGTTTTGAATCTGCAAATCCCATTCATTTTGCCAAGCTTTAAAATGCGGCTATTGAAAAATTTCTTAACATCAGAGTACGGAAGTATGTGATTCAAGGTATCTGATGCCAATTTTGCAGCGGTATTCGCCTTTTCATTTCCAGCTATGTCCGCATAACTCGGAATCCAACAAAAAATAATTTGGAATCCCTCATTCCGTAGGAGACGTAAAGTGTATAGTATACGCATAGCAATGGGATGTATTCCGAAATCTCTCTTTTCTTTTGTGGGAGATATGAATCACTATGCAAATAACACTTATTAAGGAATTTTTCGCTCTAAGGGGAACATAAATTGCATAACTTAAATATAAAGAAGGGCTGAAAATTACAATGATCTTGAACAACTTTGAACTTTGTAGTAGTCCAGAATCGTTTATAATGTTCATTAAGCTGTTGAAAGAAAGTAAAACCAATCCACATAGTCAGAAAAAATAACGATTCAGGAGGAACTTATTGAGAATTAGTTTTTCTCTCACAAGCAGGACTTAGAATATCGTCGATTAAATTATGCAATAATAAATATGCTCAAAATCACATGAAACGTACGCAAAGTTAAAGCGTAATATTCGCATCTTTGAAATAGATGGTCAAACAATGCGAAAGCAGGAAATACCTCGTAATTAGTGATGTAATTCTTAATTAACTTAAACCTTCATAAGATGTCATAATTTTAGTTTCCGATTTTTCCTTCTTTTTCTTCACTACATTTTCATTTTCGACAACTTCTTTATTAAAACTTTGTTTTCATGCATAAAACAACTGATTTTCAGGGTGTGAATTAAAACAAACTTGGATCAACGTTGGAGGACGGCTTTGTGTGGATTTTTTTCCAAAACACAGAGCAGCAGAATTATTATCGGAACTCAATTTTCCTGCCGGACTGATAACGTATTTCTTCTAGATTAAGATTCATGTCTTTTTCTTCTTCTCGCAATATATAATATCCACATTATCCGTCCATCCGTCCATTATCCGTCCATGACATTCAGAAAAATTTAATCCGGGTGGTGTTTGTCCATCGTCTTGTTTCTTTTTTACGAAAGACAGATTAATACATATCTGTTAAAAGCAAAAAAAATCTGGCATTCGTTTTCGTTAGAGAATCGTCAGGTGACAACAAGCACACTACATTTTCCTATCTATGTTGCTGGAACTTTGAGTTTCTAGCTGAAAAGCAGATAGTGCGCTTCATTCAGCCATCAGTACGATTCAAACGGGTGGAACTAAAGGGACAAAGAACAATTGTTATTAAAGAAGTGTATTAGGCATGCAACGCAAAGATAAAACTTAAAAATTTTTTTTAAACAGCATATAACGGATATTGGGCTCAAAAAAAAACACAGCAGAAAAAATTAAATAAAAAACTAAATACCAAAGATAAGTAAGAAATTTTCATAACCACTTTTAACAAGCTGATAGCAAAATTATTCTTTCAGTACAAATTTGTATGCAAGAAGTTAACTTCGGTGTTTATGTTATATCTCCCTGGTTTAGCATGGTGTTCATCAATTGAATAGTCTTGTTCATGCTTAGTAGTTCATTAGATATTCATTTCCGTTAATAAGAGAAGACTAAGAATTAAATTTCTTACTATGCATAGTCGAATCACAGCAATGGGCGTATTTTGTTTAATACATTTTATAAGAAAATAACTCTTAATGTTATAGACTGATAAAAGGATTTCAGATTTGTTATAAATAGTTATAAAAGCAAGCTTTCAATGCTCCATACTATTAAAAACTACAGTATTAATATTTTTTAAGTAACAAGGTGAATATAAAATGGCAAGAAAACCGTATATCGGAGGTGTAGTATTTGAAATAAAAAAATAATACCCGACAATAACATAAACAGAGTCTGTTAGAAAAATTTCATAAAACTTATGAACATTAAATAAAGTGAGATACGTCAATAAATGTAATAATATGTCCTCAAAAAAGACCGTAACAACTACACATATTTAAGCGGTTTTGCATACTAAAGGCTTTAGAATTTTCAATTTCTTGTGTTTTAAATCTAAACAATTTATATGCAATTTAAATATGCAATTTATATGCAGAAGAAAGATCTTACAAATGTCTGTTTACAGAAAAGTCTCCATTCTTAGAAATATACATGCATCTTTTGAAACATTATTTTAGTATCAAAATTAGATCTTTTATGTTAATCAAAATAAAGAAGGTAATCATATGTTTATCCTATACGAATCGAAATTTGCCCTTTTTATATTTAAGAAAAGTATAAGTCAAAGATTCCAAATGTCTTCTCATCAATAAACTAATAAGTACTACATTATCTAATAGTCAATATATTAAACCAGCCACACAAAGCTTTACATTCAATGATTACAATGTCTGACGATGAATGTTGTTTATACAAACAATGAAAATAAACATTTAAATTTATTTTTTAGTAAAACATTTTTTCACAAATTTTTTTTCCTACATCGTAAAGCCTCGAGTTTAGTAAGTTCCAAAAATTTATGATTTTATGTTTACTGTAAATAGTTTTAATTACATAAATTAAATGGGGGAAATGAATAATTTTGACCTTTCCATTTCCATCTGAAAGGCGGTATTCATTACTTTTAAATCAAAATTATACATATTTCACATAACTAATAACTCCAGTTTAAGGTAGCCATAAAATTATTTTCTATCTATTTCTATGAAACATTAAAAAACTAATTGTTGATTAGCAAGATATACATCTCTCTTTCAGATTCTTAGCGACAAACTACTATTTAATCAATGATAATTTGACGATCTAAATGACTCGAACTTTGTTGAATGAGCTTTCAAAAATAATATCTTTATTTTATAAACCAATTATTTTGTAATCTTAGTGAATTTCCATCCTTTCTCTTTTTTCTTCTTTTAGAAATATGCGGCTTGAAAGCAATCGTATCTAATGCACGATATACGCTTTTATATTTTTTGCATTAATAATTGTTCCGAAAAGAAAGGCGCCATCTTATTTATTAATAAAAGAGATAACACTTGAATGTCAATGTCAGCCCATTTGACCCACAGGAACTAAATATTGCAAATAGCTCTTAGTACAGAGAAAACGTTCCTTTTGGAAAGATTTTTATGATATTTTAATTCAACATTTAGTTAACTAAACATTGAATGAACTTATGCGTTTCTGGCAATAACTTCTGAATCAATATTGCACGGAAATAAACTTTACAGAAGTTTAAAATTAAAAAAAAAATGAATATAGTTTTAATAAAAGGGTACATTCTCTTGAATGCTCATAATTTTTTAAAATTTGCTTTTATCAATCAATTTCCAACAAACTATATTGTTGCTTTGAAATTCAAAGTATTTTCATTACTTCTTCGTATATTTAATTTCATGGTTTTTATCCCATTCTTGTTATGTATTGAAGCAATATTTTATGTATTATCTGCGTAATTTACGAAACGAATGACGGAGGGAATTTAAGAGACAGATTACTTCAATGAATACGGCATTATATTTTTAATTCTGCTTTGTTTCATGTGTCTAGTCTATTAATAAGGTGCATTTATACAATGAATACAGCATTTTTCAAGACAAAATAGCTTTTAATGTCTTAAATTTGATGAAAGTATGGACATTATGTTTAAACGAGTTAACTGAAGTTAAATAAAAAATTATTTAACTAAAAAAATTCCATAATATGAAAAAGTAAAAAAAAAATTACTATCAAGCATTACCTAGAATTTTAAAAATGCAGTTTTGGTAAGTGTTTTGTAACTCTTCGTTTTAAAACAAAAATTAGTGAAATGGATTTTTTTAAACATATATAACAGAGACATTCTTTAACCACAACAACTAGATTTATTCACATAGTCAAAAAATCACATAGTCACAAAATCATAAGTTATTTAAGCTAATTTAATCTGGGAAAATTCATGTTTTCAAGGGGCTGTTGATATTTTTAAAAAATGTGTGAATTTCTACAAAGTTGATGATTTCAACAATAAAAATATATACTTCTTGCATTCTCGAACTGTACTAAAAGCGAGTATTGTAATCGTTAAGGAATTCAAACGCTAGGTACCGATATTTCAAATTCGAGTTTTTATGATTATTTTAAGACATACCTTAATTTTGACCCAACACCTCTCCTGCAAAATTTCCCTGCATTTGAAAGTAAATGCATCCGAAAACCACAAAATGCAAAGAATTGGATTAATAAAATTTAGTTCCAGCATCTAAAGCGTAATTTCATACCAATTTTTGAGAAAAACTTCTTGATAAACTGACAGTTTCCATTTCTGTATTTACTCATGCATATGAACAATAACTCAAAAAAGTAATTTGGTCAAAGACATTTAGTACGCAGTTTTAACATCTGAATTGCAGGAATTCATCAAAATTGAAATACAATTCGTAAATTAATAGACCATTTATTCATGTGTGTATTTTCATGCATGTAAATACGATAACAAAACTTCAAAGACGTATGTAAATGAAATTTGCTATACAGTATTAAAAATAGAATAGTTAAGTTTTGGTTTCAGTTGGGAAAATATAAAGCGTATGCGTAGAAAATAAATACTGTTTACATCACTATACTAAAAAGTACAGCACTTTCATGAATGGGATTCCAGAAATAAAATTTTCAATATTGACCAAGATAAACAGTGTTTGTGGAAGGAGGTGGGATAATAACTTTAGTAGGAAGTTTTCGAGCAAGCTTCGAGAAAACCACTCCAGATTCTCTTTTAAAGAAAACAATTTTAAATTTACTGCATAATAATTAGTTCTTTAGTAATAAGTTGTGTAAGGACACTTTTTAGACGGACTGCGCCTATCTTACTTATTTTTGATATTATATACTAATATATGATAGTATATGATTTCAAAGATTTACTGATAGTAAAATTTTATAGAATTTAAGAAAAAGTTTTATAACCAAATGTAAAAGCTTGATAATCAATACATATTTCGACATAGCTTATTCAGACTAAATTTGTTTTTGTTTCTTCTACAAGTATTTCAAGCTCTATAATTTTATTTACCTTATACAGAAAATAAATTCGAATATTTATTTGTATGAGGGTCGTAAAATTATTCCACTTTTCAACAATAAGATGAACCGGTTGAGAAATGGTCCAGCATATGCGTTTGGGGTAATCTAAAATCCAAACATAAAAAGTATCTGATTCTCTAAACCTTCCAAGCTTGATTCAAAATTTTAAAGAAAATACTGGTAGCTTCTGCAGCTAACACATTAGAGGGAAATGAACAAAAAACAGTTTTTGATTTTCAATTTGTAATAGCGCGAAAAAATTGCCTTTTGATGTAGATAAAATAAGTAATAATTATAAAACATATTAGAGAAAGGCTTGAGATGCCACAAGGATATTCAAGTTTCATAAAACACAATTTTAGCAACTTTTTAAGGAATTTTGAGTGTCTCGATTATGAAAGAACATCCAAAACGATATGATGACAAGATGGCAAAAGTCATGGGAAGAATGCGAAACAGGCCGTTCCACATATAACATAATATCGAAAGTTTCTTTCTACGCTGCCAACTGGAACAGAGCGAATGTCCTTTTCTTCACTGGACACGGCCCATTCCCGACATACCTACACATATTACATCTGGCCAACTCTCCTTGCTGTAGCTGTGGGGAAATCGGATCACCAATTCACTATGCCACAGAACGCCTACTCCCTCTTTTTTACGGAATATGAGAAAGACAGAAAGAAGTCTCGAAGAAGAATGGTACAGGAGAGGTGCATCAAATACCCTTTCACGCGGCAAAATCCACTCCATAGTAAACCATATTCATAAATACCAAGACCTCTTCAAGACCTACAATAGTTGAGACCAAAATTCCCCTTTTGAAAATCAACCAAAATTATGACTTAAAACATTCCTTAAAAGTGCAGATCTCATGACAGAAATCAAGACCCAAGGACCTAGATGGACGCTACGTATTTCAGACTCACAATTAATTTGCAATCCCCCCCTCCTCTTTTAAGTTGGTAATCTAATTCCCCTGTAAGTTCAACCTATAATCCCAATTTATTTCAGTATTATTGTCCCCTGTATCCAGTTATAACTTCAGAAAAAATTGAACAGATTCATGAAAGATTTGACACCGATGGCATTCTTTTTGGAAATCCCTAAATGATGTATCGTCTCTCTTTTTTTACCTTTAACAAATTTTTTCTTTTTTTTTTTCTATTTCTCCCATCTTGTGCTCATCCAACTGGTTAGATAACTTAGCGTTATAGGCACCGGGAGCACATGATGGCGTTATGTAAGTTATTTCTCGATTATATATATAAAAAAAAGCTTTAAGTAGACATTGCCAAATGAATAAAAGTATGAAAACAGTTTGAAATGAAACTGAACTTACTACATACAAATCTAGCGCTACTGTTACATTACACGTAACTTAAAATTGCTTCAGAGAAGGATAGTTTTGTAAGCGAAATATGTGACACTTTGAACAAAAAGAAAAAAATATATATTCTAAAGCTTCTATTCCTGTTGCTCCCTAGCAAAAGAATTTCATATATGATATAAGCTTATAATGCTGAATACATGAATTTTTGTAAGTCTAAAAGCAGAAAATATTCAGATAAGTTTAATTTACAGTTCATAGAGTTTATAGAATAATCTATATGTTTCTTTGATATTGCTGATTTGTATAAAAGAAAAAAAGTCCCAGTTATAGAATAAAAGTTTTTAAAACGATTAATGCGCTAACAGGATAATGGTTACAGATATTATTGACATTGCTGTCACAAGGACTTTGACGAAGAAATATTAATGAAGAATTACAGAGAATAGTTAAGTTTAATCAAGAATGGGCAAAAAATACTATTGCCTCAAAAACGATTATTGACGACAATAACAAAGCCAAAGAATAACAGTGTTCTTTACAAAAAGAGAAAAGCCAATCAGATTCATGAATTCGACAAGAAGATATAAAAATACCAAGTTCCTGCGTGGTTTAATGTACCAATTGACAAACCGATTACGGAGGTAATTAACAGAATTAACAATTTCAATTTCTTTCAGCTATTTTTTCTGAATTGATTTATTGACAGGACGTTAACATCACAATAAACGTATATGAATTTCAAAAGTTACAGTGTTTTGAAAAATGCGCCTTTCAATGTTAAGCTATGAACTCGAAGTTTTCAGATCGTTATATATAATCATGTTTTAAAATTTTTTTACTAAAAACATATCATAAAACTGCGCAGAAAATTAAAAAAAAATCAATTTAATATAATAAAAGGTTTCATGAGACCAAAATTGACACCATAAAATTTAAAATTAAAGAAATTGGGCCATATCTCAAATATTGTTATTTATGGCACCTAGACAAACCCGATGACGAAGTCAATAATTTAACCCTTTCCAGGTGCCATTTGAAGTATGTTTTATACTAGATTCATCAATTTTGTATGAAATTATGTATGTTGCCTAAGTTCTGACAAACTTTTCAAGACAGAATATTAAATACTTCAATTGCTCGTGCCACTCAAAATCGTTTATCTTGATTTGCTAACTATTAACTAAATTGAATAATTAGATTAAATTTATCTAAGCTAAATGAATCCCTTTTATTCAGACAATTGCAATACTAAATATGTTTTAATATACCATGACTGAAAAGATAGCCTTTAAAGGGTTAAGCAGAGTTTGTGCAATAACTTCTGAAGGTAAAGGTCCCTGAGCACTCGAGAGCAGAAGTCTGACTTTTAACTCATAAGAAGATGACACAAACTCGCTTACATAACTCCTTTTTAAAGGGAGAGATCTTTCACATACCTCACAGATAGAACACAGAGTAAAGTATTACGAGTGCGTCAGAAATTCGTGCAAACTTCAAAAAAAATCAAAATAAAGACACATAAAGCTAGAAAAGAAATTGCAGTTTCGGAATATGATGAATAAAATGAATTATAATATGGCGGATAGAGCGAACTCAAATGGCACTCAGATGTTTCAACAAGCTGGTTAACATAAGGTTAAAAATGGATCTGTAATTCGGTGTCAGTAGAGTGCTTTTGCTCTAGGGTAGAACGTTATTTACACTTTTCTATAATAACGGTAAATCATCACTAAAGCGTTGAGAAAATTTCCATGCGGTAAAAGGAAGCAAACAAATTAAAATCCATATTTCTTTTAATGTGAAACTGTGTTCCACACATCCCTGTTGTACAGTCATGAGAAATTTGGCAGCCGATACATCAATAGGGAATAAAATTACACCTTTAATTGAGAGTGCAAAGGAGATTCCGAAGATGTCTGCATGGAATCTTAAAACTGCACACATACAAGACAGAGGACTTCATTAATAATTTCCAGTGGATTCGAATGGAAGATATATCTTTTCAGACACAAATAGAACGTGACTCACAGTATCTTCGGAGCATCATAGCCCATTATAGCATCTTTTATTGCACAGTATCGTATATACGCAAAACATTCGAAATGGTTTGAGTACATTAAAAAACCACTTTATTCTCAGCGTATGGCTGTTTAGTCAGCACATTCTTCGTTATAGCCATTTTTTTAAAGAACAGGTATCCGTTTGGAAAAGATGTTCCACCTTTACAGAACAGTATCTTAGGCTTTTAAGAAACCACATTGTGGTTGCACTGCTGCAAAGATGTGGGTTACGTGCCACTGTTTCCTTGGGCAGATGATATCCTGTCTCAGTTGTTCATTCCGTCGAGATTCTGTAGATTAATTCACAGAGGGTCGAATGATAAGTCTAGGATGTAAGATTAAGTGACCCTCACGATCGCCAGACGGACTTTTGGCTGTAGAAATACCTAAGACCTGGTGTCTACGGATTATCTCCAGTCTTCGGGGTCGACAGGCTAAATTCAGCTATAAAAGGCACAGTTGCTTATTACCTCGGGATATTTCTAAAATTCACACAGGCAATAGGTAACTCCATTTTCTGAGGGAACGTATATTAAAGTAATTGATATTATTAGACTTCCTATAAGTTTCATGTTCTACAAAGTATCTATATTGTCGAAGTAATGTAAATCTAAAATTTGTTTTCTAATGAGACGACTTTAAATATAAATATTTATTTAAAAAAGGGTTTCATGTTCCTATCACAGGATATAAAAGTTATATACAAGACGGGCTAAATGTAGAAATATTAAATCGAATTTTATCCTTTATCAGTAGTTATCATTCTGAAGCAAATGAAATTAAAATAAAATTTATGGAGATCAGGACCATTTCTTCGCGTTCAGTAAGCTCAATAATATTAAAAGGATGAAATTAACTAACATTTATTATTAATATATGTAGGATATCCCACGAAGTTTTACCATCTTTTGTGCTTTCATTTTTGCTTTTATCAACATCCGATTGTAGGACGTCATTCAAAGCGAGAATTGTAAAAGGTTAGATCATTTCCCAGAGGATGATAGTTTTAATACAGAATTCCAGAGCAACGCCATCTGAAGACCTTCCGTTACACCGTCACAATTAATATTCAGACACATGCTTATTATTCACCGTAAAATAAAGACGGCGCTTGCTAAGTGGTAAGAGGTTTCAGTCACATAATGCACTTTTAAATTTCTAACGTCCTCCTCGAGGGAATAATATAATTTTTCTGCATCTTTCATACCTGTATGTTTTAATCCATTTTCCATTTCCTTGTAAATGCTTCCCCATCTAAACTTTTACTTTTAACTCTAAATAATTTATTTTTTAAGAAGTCTTTTCATCATTCGTTTGCATTATTTTTAGCTCAGTTTTCAAACTGAACCCGTAAATAGTAAAATATTTTGGAAAACTTGCCACTAAAAACCCATTTATCTGAAGAGTCTACTATTTTTGGAAGATTTGGTTAGACTCTCACATATATATAATGAGTTAATTCTGAACAATCACCCGTAAACTTCTTTGATTAGGCGAAAGATAATTTCAGAATATCCTTAAAATAATCTACCCTCAAATTATAAATAAATTCTCTCTTTCGTAGCTGTAATAATCTAAAATACCATTTTAAATCGGGAGCTCAAAGACTCAAAGTATGATAATGTATAAAACTGCTTTCACCTATTGTTATTATTGGTCATCCAGAATATACCAGCCATTGTATAACAAAAAGAATATCCGTCACTTAGTCACTTTTAACTCTTTATAATACTATTTTTTCCCAATTATTTTAATTCATTTCATCGTACAATCATGCTAGTCTATAATTATTAGCACGTTAAAAGGAGACTTAAAAGTACCATATAGCGACGGAATTTTTTTTATCCAATTCAAGATTCTAAAGCCCACATATTTTCCTACAGCGACAAAACTCGCTTCTCTGTTTACAGAAAATAATCCAGTACAGTTTTAAGCTTCATCTATGGATCTAAAAATTGAATGAAGCCTCATCTAAAAAATGAATTTCATGTTTCTAGTGGGTTGCATTTATGGAAATCACATCTCAATACATAAAAGTAAACAAGTTATAAGGGCTAGTTTCTGTGAGATCTGGAATATTAAAAATTTGGCACAGATATAAAAATCTGATGATGCACAGATATAAAATCGAATGCCAGTACAAAATTTAATACATTTAGTATCTTTAAAAATTTATCACACTCTTATGGATTTAAGGCCAAACATACTTCATTTAGCTTTTTTTCCCATCCAAAATTGAATTCAGATTAAGCATTTTGAAGAAAGAGATTACATACATAATTAAACTTCCTAATTCAATGCGTTTTGTGTAAGTGCATTATCAGACGAACAAACTTATATGATTTAAAATTCTTTCTGGCTCAAAGTAGCCTGAAATATGAAGATCCGCTTGAATCTAGAATCCTCGTTATTTGAAACCCACATTTCTTTGTTCAATATAATTCGCATATAGACAAGTGAAATACAGTAAAAATATTAACTATTATTTCATTAATGAATAAAATTTTTATAAAATGGTTGAATTCTACAGCAAAATTATAATTATTATTGTAAAGAACCCTCTGCTCCTTTACATCTAATAATTTCTATCTAAAAATAAAATTCCCTCCTTTGAAAAAATCACCAATCATTTCATTGGCTTAAAATCTCCCAAATCAGTATTTCTTTTTAAATTTGCGATACAATGCATTTTATTCGTTATAACCCACTTCATGTTTATTAATTTTTTAAAAAAGCAGGACTAATACGAATGAATGACGAATAGATTTGAATTTTATGAATATTGCGTCAATCTATAAATAAAAAAAATATTTATGAATAAAAAAATCATGTGAAATTAAGAATATATTCGATTTGTATTAATTATATTTCCGAAATTTCTATTAAAAAACGATTTTTTTGCAATTAACATATTTAGATTAATTTTATTTATGATCCGTAATGGATTGACTTTGGTTTGACAAAATTTTCATCGTATATAGCTCGGGAACCGCTGCAGTTTTCGAAGCTAATTTTATGTACCTAAAAAAATAGATTGGTGGGTCGAATTATTAAAATATTTCTGTGAATGAAATGGGAAAATTTTGAGACACTAGTTTATTATCCGAATTAAATAAGTTTTTTGATTAGAAGAAATTTATCAACGAGGGTCACTTAAATCGGCACCCCTTTTTTAAATAAACGATGATGAATAAAATTACTGAGGTTCATTTTTTTTTGACGATTCTAAATTTCATTTGTACGGGAAAAATATGAATATCACTAGAGTTGCGATATAATTTATCTACCTGAAGAGTAGAGCAATCACTATGGTTCGATTCAGCTCATATGCTTCATTCTAATGGGAAATTTAAAAATGAGACTGTGTTTGGCTTTTTGACCAAAAGAAAAGACTTTTAATGCTTTTCTTCAATGAAAATGGTATTTTTTTGAAAATGCTATTAACAGAGGGAATCGTGGTTTACAGTTATAATTCAACGAGAACTGAACATTCCAGGACAGCAAGCTTATTTGTAACAGAATTTCCTCAAAAATTATATGTATAATGACAGCATAATAAACATATGATTTTAGAAATTCTCAGAGTGATAAAAGCGTAGTCATAACTTTTTTTTTCTTTATCCGTTGGAAAACACAAGGTTAATATACTATGGATTCGCCAAAATCTGGAGCTCGAATTTTTTGACGATTAAAAATTCTTTTTTCTATACTTCTTATACGAGATAGCAAACACCCCAGAATTTTATTGACTGATAGCGTTGCACAGACTGATGCGTATTTTGTTCGTTTTTATAATACTTTTAAATCTAATATTTAAACTTATGATTCCATAGAATAGGGGACGGACTAGTGAAAATAAATATAAATTTAAAATATTTTTATACTTCGGGCTTTTTTAAAACTGGATATCGTTTCATTTTAAAAAGAAGGGTATATTATTTTCGTGGGGAAGGAAAATTTCGTATTGCTAAAAAAACAAGATCTCCTATAGGCTTTGGGAGAAAGAATTTTTTTTCCTTCAAATCAAAAATTTTAAAATCTGCATAAATATGAAATAGTAACATTAATGTATTCTTGTTTATAAGTCAGCAGAAAAATGTGAGGAATAGCAAAAATCATTGAAAGATGAAACACGTCTTGATACCCATCCTTACCTTGTTATTCTTAGTCTCTGCTATTCCTACACAACGTCTCAAAGACTCGAACTGTAAAAGAAACAAGAAAATTATTTGATTTGACATTTTAGTCAAAATATGTTATTTCGGTTTCAATGCATCTGGGGTAATTAATGATAACTTAATATCTGTTCCGGTTCACTTTTTAAATGCGCCCAGACGAAAGGAAGAGGAAATATTTGAAATAAATTGAAATTAGTAAAGAATTGCTTTGATTTTATCTTTTGCTCATAAAAAAATTATAGGATGTTAAAAGTCATACAAATAACAATAAATAAAGCAACACATTTTTTTGTCAAAACTCTCTCAATTACTTAGTATGTAATCACAAAAAACTGACTTTTTTAATCTAGATATTATGGGCAAATGCAACAAATCCCAAACTTCATTTATTTACCAACATTCATTATTTAAATTTGATTTGCCAGTAAAGCTTTGTTCAGTTGGAGCAAATTATTTGAAATTAATGACCTTATTATTGTAGAGATTTCAGAAATGATTTAATCTTAAATTGAAACTTTTTTTTGTTCCTGATAAAACCTTACTTCTATTTCTCACTTATTTTGATTTGATTAAACATTGTGAGTAATGTTTATTTAAATTAATCGAATTTTTATGAATAAATCCAAATTAATCGTCAAATAATTCACCATGGACGACACAATAAATTATGTAAAAATAATAAATTCACGCTATAAAAGTTAGTGTTCTCTGGCATAAGAAGTTTACGAACACTTTGCACTCCGAAAAATAATTAGATGCAAAATTATTCACAATCTTAAATAGCGAGTCAGAGGCACCATTGGAGTGCAAAGGGTAAACGAGTAACGAGAGAGTAAACGAGAGAGGGTTTAGTCTACACAGTGTGAAACACACAGGCACACCTTTATTCTTATTACAACTATGAATAGGAGGTTAGATGCTGAAACTTCCAACTCATTATCTGCTTTCTGTGTGAAAATAAATCTGTATAATCGAATTCTAGTCGTTCTCCAAACTACTTTCGTAATCTCATCTTTACAGTAAACTTAAAGTAAGTAAATTTCTTATAAGGTTGATGCACAAATATAGATAAAGATGTAGATAGACTTTGCAGAAATTCTGAAAAATGTTTAAATAAATCCGGAAACACCTAAATACTCTAATCAAAATAAAAGAATAGATTTACTTTCCCGTATATGAAGTAAAGAAAAAAGCATTTTAATCGCCGAAAAAGTCGGATTCGAAATTTTGACGAATTTATACATTTTGAACCTGGCTAAACTCAAAAAACATATTTTTAAAAAATGTCTCTCTCTCCATCTCTGCAAAACAACTCAAAAATAAATTATATTAGAACAATAATATATGAGCTTTACACTAATTTGTAGATTTCAATGAAATTTTGAGCAAAATCCGTTTTAGAGGAAATCTTTTCGAATACTAGTCAACACGATAATTAAAAAAAAGAGAGCTATATAAAATGAAATTTGGTATACGGATTTAAAGTTTTTAAAGCTTTGAACGCAACGAATGCTTCATTATTTGCCCTCCTGCATTTTCAGAAACATGTAAATGCAATGATCTAAATATATCAAATTTAGTGTGTTATGTGACTGCAATTATAATTGCCAAATTTTGATTTCAATCAACTAGGGGGAGTTTCGTCTAAATAAAAACAAAATTCGCATTTATTGAAGAATATGAAAGGAAGTTCTGGGGAAACTACTCCCGTTGTTTAACAACATTGAAATTTAACTCTTAAAAATAGCAATACTTTAACCTCTTAACTGTTTTATTTTCTTTACTATCCAATAAGATGACACCTTCTGTTTTAGGAATATTTTTTTTCTTGTTTTGATTCAAATGGAAATCAATTGAACAGTTGGCTTACCTATGTATTCGAAGTAATTTTAATACTGAATTATATTCGTTATGAGTGATTTATTTTTGCTTACAACTGTTGAAATGCGATAAATCGATGCACGCATGTCACTAGGATAAAACAAGCGGTTAAAGAAAATACAAAAATTCTGCCTTTAAAAAAATTTGAACCACTTTATTTCAACTCATTATAAATGTTTAAGTAATTCATACAATTGCTACTACACTATCGTTAAAGGGATATTTATTAATGTAATATACTCAATACACATATTTCAGGATCTAACCTCTAACAAAAATAATTATTTATGTCAAACGTTGAACCTAATCTAAATGATAGAAGATCTAATCGGAAAAAGATAAAAGGTTTTGTCCCAAAATGAATAATTTCTCGTCACTAATGGATAAAATTATACACAAAGTAGATCATATTGAGAGAAAGTTACCAGAACAATCCCTCCGGTTGTGTTAAAGAATCTATTTTCCGAAAGAACCGATCTTCATCCATTTTATTAATCTTCATTTTTCTGTGATTTTACACTAAGATGCTTATCGAGTTCTAACCTTTCGATCAAAAGAAACATCTAGAATTTCTTAAGCAAGGTCGATCTTTTTACTTTGACGTTCAAGAATTTCCATCGCCTTAAGTTTGAAATATATCTTTTAGATATTCAAATTACACGACATTCATTTTAAATTTTTTTTATTATATTCTTAATTACTAAGGAAAAGTGTCTCGCCAAGCCTTAGAAACATTTTTTAAAGAAAATTAAATACTGAGATTGGTTTTCTAGAAACTCTTTCATTTTCTATAATAGGTATAGTATTTTAACCCAGTCAGAACAAAATTGTGGTACTGGGCAAAGCTTTGATTACAACGAGTGTTCCGATTTTTATTTTAAAAGATCTGTAAACGAAAATTTTTTATTTCATAATGTAGTGTAAAGAAACAAATATATATTTTGGACAACTTTTTTTCAATCGATTCAAAGGCATAGGATTACAATTTTAATAACACAAACACATAATTAAATTTAATTTATTTAAAAACCCTTGGATTTGAATTATCGTGTTTACATGCTGGCAAAGTGAAGAAACATGCCCCCTCTTTGACAGATTTTTGATTCCAACGTTTTTAAAAATTCAGTTTTAGTATTTCAAATATATAATATTAAATTTCATTTATCTAAGACACTGGATTTGAACTTTTATTAATCGAAAAGGCAGAGAATCAACAGTGCTTTTATTAAATGAATAGCCCCTGAATGAATTTGGTTCAGCATTTGATACAAAGCTACCTTTGTATATCAAGTTGTATTTATCCAACTTTTTTCGTTTGGTATTTGCGTCAGGTAACTAACCAGCGTAACTGATTACTAATTATCTGTAATTTCAGCCAAACCATTTATATATAACAGATTCAGTAGATTTCCCGGACATAAAGGTTGTTTTATTTTATTGTCTAAATTAAGTTCTGTTAATTGTGCACATAAACTTTCCGAATGGGAGCCAGCGCAGTGACATCACGGCTCTATAAGAAATGCAAGTATCATTTCACGTATCTTCGAAAGTTTACGGTATTGCAATTTAGTTACTCACCTTATGTAACCCACCGATGTTAAACAGAAGCTTTCTTCTTACACTTTCGACCATAGAAAAAAAATCAAGCAATTAGATAATTGATGAAATAAGGAAAACAGTTTGAGTTTCTGGGTAACAGATGTAATCTATTATTGAAAATAATAAAAATTAATACCAAAAATTTAAATGTTAATGCGCTATAACATTTTAGGAATTTATAGCAGAAAAAAAATTATGTTAATTTTTGCCTTAAAAAATCTATCTGAAATGCCCATTTTTGCCCTGCAAGGTATATACGGGTCAAATTTAGTAGTTGTAAGTCAAAATCTCTCATTCTGATAGTGTCAATACACATACGCATCCATCCTTAATAGCATTCTAGATTCACGGGTTCGAGTATACTTTCTACAAATAGTTTCCATTCAAAATTGAACAATAACCAATAATTTAGTGGAAATATTGCGTATCAAATTTTATCCGTCTAGTTGAAAGTGTTTTAACGATATTAAGCTCATGAAACGATTCTGAAAATGGGTTCTTTTCTCTAAGAACCGGAGATACGCAAGATTTGTGAATACCGAATTCGAATTTATGACAATAGGTACTTTCCCATTGTATACGAGTAAGTAAAACACGTAGTTAAAATATATGAAATATTTGGTTCTCCATAAATAGAAATTGTATCAAAATTCTTCAACTGCTTCAAAGCGTTGATACTTTTGATATAATTTAATTAAAGTTTCATTAAAAATGTGTTTTCCGAGTTCGAGAGTGATCTGAAATGTTTAGATTCGTCTCTGACTCAATTTCAATTTTTTGTCAATGCAATACTTCCTCGGTGGTTCGTATACAATAAAGAAATTTTTTTAAAAACTTTAGCAAATAAATAAATGAAAATGAAGCTTCAACTACAAAATTCCACTTTATACATAGAATACTTAATTCTAGCTAATGAGTAAAAACGTCTCTTTTGAACATTACTAGAAGAATTCATTTCAAATATTTCAATTTTTTTTCACCACTTATTGTTAAAATTTCGAAACGGTGTTTCCATTATAGGACTCTTTGAAGCATATACCATAACACATTTATCTTCATTTCCTTCAAGACAAACCAGTGTGGGTTCACTAAAATACTAATTAGTTAAACTCTTGGACCTACGAAATTAATAGAGGTTCATTATTACATATATGGAGAAATAAAACCCCCTTTTAGAACTTAGATATCTAAAATATGGTTGCAAGTTTGTTATAATTCCTAAAAATTAACGTGGAAGTTTTTTGCTATTGTACTGCTTTTAAGTCATTATTATCCTATACCAAGAAGAAAAATGAATCTTGTACAATGGCAATCATTATTGACATCAAAGTGCTAATGCCTCACTATTACTTTAACGCAGATTATACAGGATTGGCTGAAAGCTAGGATCCGGGGTGGCATTCTTCCTTCTCCCTTCTTTCTTATATAAACAGAAGAGGGCAAGCTTTACGCTTCGAAGCACAGAAAAGAAACTTGAGTTCATATTTCGAAACTTTTCCTTCCCCTTGCTTGGATGTAAAGCTCAAACAAATCAGCAGTAATGGTGATTAGATCACTTTCCAAATCCCCTTTGTTTAAAACAATTGGGTTTTCGGATTATTTCATTCACATACTATTAAATTTACAAACCGAATGGTGGTAATTCTTTTGTCAGACAGTGTACAGCATTTAATATAGATCGTTAACCATACATACTGATGCTTTGTTCTGCTAATACGTACAGAATACAAACATTGTAAATTTTGACCGGTAAGAGAATATAAAAATTTTTCTTCCGAAAATTTAATATCATGCATGATTTTTTAAAAAGTTATTGTGATATCGGTTATGGGTAAAAAAAGTTAAGCATTTCAAAATCGGAATTTTAACATCTGAGAAAGCAGTTTCATCAATTGTTCTTGTCCACAATCTCGATGAATTCATTTTAGTTTTTTCTTTTAGGCAAGAAATTGATATTTTTTACATAAATATCCGGGATAAAGTGATATTCCATGCTTAGTATTAAATTATAAAGGACTGAAACTTTTTTCAAATTATCAGTATTGCCACAGATTTATACGGACACTGATATCTAGAAAAAGTTATGATAGAATGTGAGCAACACTTAACATATTTCCATTGAAAATCTTTTAAAGCTGATACGGAATTTAGAATTTTTTGGGGGGGGGCGAAGTGGGGATAAAATTTATTAAGAGAGGTAAACACTCGGACATCCACTGTATTTTCCCCAGAAAAACTTTCAAATGGTCCGTTGCGTTAAATCTTTAGATGAACTTAAATATTATAAACACTAAATCATTAATATACACACTAAATACTAAATCAATGTGACGGAATTCGCGATATATTTTGTGAAAATAAAATGGCTAGTTTACAAATAACTTGATAAATACAATTTTTATATAACAAGCAGAAATAAAATTTGCTCTCCTACAATTAGGGGTGATATGAAAGCTTCCATCATAATTATGTCAAATGGAGATTTCAACGAACATATTCTGGAAACAACAAGAAAATATTTATGCATTTTTTATATGAACTGCAAGTGACAAATTACGTCAGCAAGTTGGGAAATGAATATCAGTTAAGCAAAACTCAGTAATCAAATTCAAACTGGTATCTAACTTTTTTTTTGCGCCTATTGCTATGGGACGTTAAAATATCAGTTTTAAATGTTCATATTAATATATAGTTACATATTTTTTTTTGCTGAACAAAACCAAAATGATATAAATGCTAATGAATATGTATTTAATTCTTAATAATTATATTTAATCAATTTATATATTTAAAATTATATCTCATTTTTTATGTGGTCTAGATTATATGGTTTGTGTCACAGGAGAGTCTACTGTATAAGAGAAAAATTTAGTCATAGCTAAAGAATAAAAATAAAAATTAAAGGAAAGTTTATTTACCTTCCAATTATTTTCATTCCATTCGCAGCTGAAAACGGTTCTTCCAATGATCCAGTAGGGTAAGATTCAAGAGTTGATATCATCACAATAAAGGTTTTCGAAGGATCTTCCTTTATTACGTCTTCCATCATTATAAAACAACTTTTTATTTAGTGGCAGCAATTTTCTTTGAGAGTTTTCAGAGAACTTCAGTAACTTGCAGCAGATGGGTTCCCGAAGTTTGCATTTTGGAATAGAAAAATCAAACAGTTAATACAATTAACCATCACATACCTGCATTTATGTAACTAATATAAGATCAAAATCAGTTTTAATAAATAAAAAAATGTAAAAATGTAATTGCATAAATAATTTAGCGTGGTGCAAAAGATTTGTTACAAACCATATAAACTGTAGTTGAAACCATTTAACTGCGCTAACATTAATCCTCAAGTATTACATATTACAATATTACATCATTAGTAAAAATCAATCTATGTAATGTTTCTACATCCCATTACCAATAAGGGGCAAAAGTTGGCTTATTAAAATTAGGCAAATTTAAGAAACGATAGTTGTATTCCTCGCAGAAGCCAATTAACACTAAATCTACCACGAGGTGTGGAATAACGGTTTTGCGATGAAAACTCCTATGAATCAGAAATACCTTTACGATTAGATTCAAATGGCTTAGTATTTTTAATTTTAAGAATTTTACTTGTAAAATAAAGTTTGAAGATCTTTCCTTAATATATTAATTAAATATTTTAAATAAATTGGATGCAAAAATTCTTTAGGTTTTCAAGATGATTTTGTAAAGATATACAAACATAATTAGTAATTTTATTATTTCGTTGATTTTTTTTTGTTTTCTGTGGTTTGTGGATAAACGCTTAACACTTTTAGTCAAAACCCGTTGACGGAACACTCAAACCACAGCTACAAGGATCTAAATTAATATAATTAATACACAACTTTTACTCTAAACAAGATGATTTATACTAACTTTCTTTATCAAAAAATAATTTCTAACAAAAAAAAGCTGTTACCTCAGTATAAAAATTAATGAATTAACATTTTTTTAACAGAATGAATCAAGAACTAACAAGGAACAACAAATGGGACTAGTATATATTCCTTTAATCATAGGAGTTCAATTTCGGAAGTAAAACTGATATTACAAACTATATTTTTTGAAATTTTTCTGCATTCAGCAGGGTTTCAAAAGTATTGTGAAATAATGTTTGTAGGATTTGAGAATAGTTTTATATGAAACAATCAGTTTTTATTATAAAATTTTAAAAAGGTTTAAGTAAAAATAGCAATATTCTGTACATGGGAGCAATTACTGAAAAATGGAGGTATTTCACAAATTAAGCAATTTGCTACAACAAATATATAGCATTTATAAAATTCCAAGACTATAAATAAATAATGTAATAATAATCTGCAAATTATAATTACATTTACCAATAGAATTATCCTCTACTATTTTTCTTCGTGAAATAATTTATGCAATGGACGATAAAAATGTAAAAAATCGACGAAATCTTCAATTTTTTTTTTATTTTGATATTTTATATATATTTAAATAATAAGCTATCGTTTTCAAAAAAATTATTTTGATATCTTGATTTGTTTGCTCAATATTAACATTTTTTTATATTAAGATGCCACTCCCACTTGTTTCCACTTTGACAGCTGCAGTACGACTCGGTTTCGGTTTCTTCCAATCGATGCTAATGAGCTGTAGTCACAATTTTGATTTTATCTTGTTTTCGTTTCTGATAGTGCTAGGAACTTCTTATTTTAAATCTTGTTCGTTTTGGTTTGTTAATTTGATCGCCATTTATTTGTTATTCAAAATTGCTTGTTTCTATTTCCTTGAAATTGAAAACAAAAACAGTTTTTTTCAGGGCTAAAATTAAAATTTTCTCTATTTTAAATGATTTTTTTTTGTTTTTATTTCGCTAAATTAAATTTTAAAATGGATTTAATCAGTTCTTGCTACCGAAAGGCTAAAGGTCGTCCAATGAAAAGCAGACAAGTAAAATCAGAAAACGCTAAGAAACGATGGTCAAAAAATTCCCCTAATTCAGAAGCAAGCAATTCTAATGACATTTTGGAAGCTAGTGCAACAAACTGCAATGAACCTGAAATAGTAAACTCACCTTATAACATTGTGGGTAACAGTTACATTATTATGTGCAAATCACTTTGGTTTTCTTTATTGAAGAATATTTCTTGTAATGAATGTGAAAAAAAATCTCTCGAAATCCTTCAAACAAGTTCCTTTGGTTTTTCATCAAAAATTTGTCTTTATTGTACTAATTGTGGTCAATAATTTGGTTGTGTGTTTACCAGTGAAAGGAAACTTTCAGACAAAACCTTCCAAGTGAACAACAAGGTTGTTGAAGCTTTTTTGACTATTGGTAGAGGCCACTCTGCTTTAGAGACTTTTTCTATGGTATTGTGTACGCCATCAATGAATGTAAAAACATTCAATAGATGTATGAAGAATATATGCCAATAAAATAAAAAAGTGAAATTACACTAGCCCACTTTATCACGTAAAACCATTAGAGATGCTCATGCCCAAAAAAGTTCATTAAAAAAATCTGCAGTTCTTGACAGAAGTGTATCATATGATGGAACTTGGCAAAAACGAGGACACACATCTAACTTAAGAGTTGGATGTGTAATTGACATCCTAACTGGTATTGTCATTGACTATGAGGTTTTATCGAAATACTGCCATGAGTGCGAAATTTCAAAAAGAGATTTGAAGGGAAGCTCAGTTGATTTCAACATTTGGTTTGACGGCCATAAATTTGAATGTGAAAGAAATTTTAATTGTTCATCCAACAGCATGGAAATGCATGCTGCCTTAATTACGTGGAAAAGATCCATTGAAGAGTGTGGCCTCAGATACATGAAAATGCTGTGTGATGGATAATCGAAGACTTTTCAACATCTGAATCAGGAGAAAATATATGGCTCTGATCTAGTTGAAAAAGAAGAATGTATCAACCATATCTCTAAGAGACTTGGTACTGCTTTACGCACTTTGGGAGGTAAAAAGTCACTTTGTCACTTTGGGTGGTAAAAAGTCTGGTAGTTTGAAGGATACTACTATAATAAAGCTGAAAAATTACTATAGAAAAGCAATAAAAGATAATGCACCTGATGTTAACAAAATGAAAAAAATCCATTTTTGCTTCACTGTACGATTGCATGTCAATAGATTCAAAATCACAGTACAGCAGATGTCCTGTGGGAATAGAATCATGATGTTTTTTTAATCAAAGAGCTGTTGCACAAGGTGTGATTCCAAAGTCACACAAGAGCATGAAAACAAGTTTATCAGAACTAGTTGTAGAAAAAATTCTACAAGTTTATCAAAGACTAGCTTCTGATGAATTCTGTTCAAGTTCATTTCTGCCAAAAGACAGAATGCAAATGAGAGTGTCCACAGCTGTATATGGAGAAAGTGCCCAAAAGAAGTATTTGTTTGAAAGAAAAGGTTAGAATAGGGTATAAGTACAGCTTTAAGAGAGTAAAATCTAGGATATTAAATTTTTTTTTGCTTGATTGAAGACAATATATCAACAGTTGATTCTCGCTTTATAATTGCTCAGAAAAAAGACCAGAAAACAGCAGCACAAAATAAAAGAATATGTTTGCCATCATATAAAAACAACGAAACGAAAAAAATTCAAAAAGCAAGCAGATGTCAAGTTGCAAAAACAAAAACAAACAAACAAAAAACAATAGGGTAAAACTTATGCAGCAGGTGCATTTTGATTTACTTCAGATTTTATATTATTTGTTTATGGCTGCATATATATACATTAAAATTGTTACATGAATATGATTTATTTGTATTATTATTTATAATTCTCAAAATATTATTAGGAAATTTTTATTTTTATTTGAGCTTTACTTTGATGAAAAAAGCAGTTAGTTTGTCTCCATCAGTTGTATTTGCTTTATAGTCTTTGTGCATTCTTACATAAATATTCTTTATCTACATTTGTATATATTTCATGTAATAAGTAATTCTTTTAATAAACAAGTATTTTAAACAAATTTGAGCTGTTTTAATTTTGTTTCTACTCAGTAGGAATCTTTTAAATGTATTTTTAGCTTCTTCTCAAGATGAAATTTTATGATTCTCTTCAAACTTTTAAATGCTCCATGCTCATCATATTTTTAGTTGCATTTCTGAAACTTTTCTGTTATGCAGTATGAACATATAAATAATACAATTTTGCATAAAGAGATGAATTATGAGCCTTAAACTTTTTTATTGAAGACCTCGAGCAATATTACTGCATTGATTTCTTTAAATTTTTTTCAAAAATAATGTCAAATATTTCAAGATTGGAAATAAAAATCTTTTTTTTAATAAATTCAATCATGCAAAATATTTTGTTGGAATAAAAGAGTATCTAAAAATATAATAATAATTAATTTTGTTCTATTTTAATAAGCATGGAATAATTTAAAATTTTAAAATATTTGAATATTTTTTTTCATTTTTTAACAAAAAAAATATAATGATGAATTTTAATGAAATTTTTTTTCTGCATTAGACAGATAAAATACAATTACCATGAAAATTTCAAAACAATACCACAAAAACCTAGAAACTTGACTTCAACGTCCACTGTACCCTTACGGAAAATGATTTTGACCTAATACAGGACTTCACAATTGTCTGTTGAAGTTAATAAAATTTTCTAATACAACAATAAATTACTAGCTTAGCTGAAAATACTGGAGAAGCAAATTTTTATATGATTAGATTAAGTAAATCATAACTTCATTGGGATCTCAAGAGTAGAAACTATGTTTTTAAGTAACATTCAGAACTTCAGCAAACACCAAATACATATCAAAAAAACTCATATCTTACTCTCAAAAAATAAGTCATATATCACTGACTCTCCCGAAGGCACAATAAAAAAATGGATGACTGGACCTAGCAAATCTGTACTCGAAGGACTTTTCGTTTTGAGTACTAATTGCCATGAATAGAAATTGTAAATAATTTCTTTAAAAATGAACAACATGTAATCGATGGGAAAAGCTAAATCCCATTTATTCTCTAAATTCTGCCCTGCTCATATTTAGATTCTGCCCAGTAGGACTCTAGATTCTACCCAGCATGACTCTAGATTCTACCCTGAACGACTTTAGAATCCAACAGCACGACTCCAGAATCTGCCCAGCAAAACTAAGGAAACAATCAAGGTTTAATTTAATAATATATGCATTCTCCTGAAATATAGATTTTATATTTTCTAGTTTCAAAGAACTTCCAGATAAGATTGGTATTCATAAACTCTTCATTTATCTCCATGCGATTTCCTGCTGACCAATTTGTTCTGTTTAAACTGTGAAATACAAAGCGAATCCAATTATTCAGCTTCTGTCTGAACCGAAAAACAGAAAATATACAAATTTTCCAGGAACACAGAAATATCAGTGGCACAAGCAGCCGGAACACGGGAATAACACCACGGAAGGAGTCGGAACACAGAAATATCAGCAAAAGGAGTCGGAACACAGGAATAAAATCAGATGGAGTCGGAACATGGGAATAGCAGCAGCAGAAGGAGTCGGAACACTGGAATATTAAAGATAGTTTTTAGGTCTTAATGGCATGTTGAATAATTCTAATTTAATTTAAAAAATTAAAATTCCGAATGTAAGACCATAGATTTTATGAACAGAGGTTTTTAAAAGTTATTTTGGTTTAGTTTCATGATATCTGCATTTTCCAGAAAAATAGATTTTATTTTTTCTGGTTTCAAAGAACTTCTGGATCAGCTCGATTTTCTTGAACTTTGCATTTAGCCCAATTAATAGTTTAAGAATGGCTATCTTGTTCACTTTAAAAATTGAAATGCAAAGAGAATATAATTATTGGGTTATTGTTGAAACAGCAAATATACTCAATCGTCTGGGAGCGCACAGTAGAACCAATCGGAGCACGGGAATAGAATCAGCGGCAGAAAGGGTCGGAACAATGGAATAGTATCGGCAATAGGAGAAATAGGAATAATGGAATATCAGCAGCGACAGAAGTAATCGCAACACGAAAATAGCTACAGCGGTGAAATAAGTCGGAACGTTGGCATATGAATAGAAGAAGGAGTCGAAACATGAAATTTCATTAGAAGGGGTCCGAATATGAAATATCAGTAGAAGGAGTCGGAACTCAAGATTATCCGTAGATACCGGAGTCGGAGCACAAAAATATCAGCAGCAGAAAGGAGTCAGAACACAGGAATAACAGCAGCAGAAGAAATAGTGGGAATACAGGAATATCAGCAGATGAAATAGTGGGAATACAGGAATATCAGCAGCAGCAGAAGTAGTCGGAACACAGGAATATCAGCAGGAAAAGAATAGTCGGAACACAGGAATATCAACAGCAGAAGAAGGAGTCGGAACATAGGAATATCAGCATTGGAAGATGGTGTCGGAACACAGGAATATCAACAGCAGAAGAAGGAGTCGAAACACAGGATTATCAGTAGCAGAAGAATTAGTCAGAACACAGGAATATCAGCAACAGAAGAAGGATTCGGGACACAGAAATATCAATAGAAGAAGGGGCCAGAACGCTTATATATCTGTAGAATGAGTTGAAACAAAGGAATATCAGTAGCAGAAAAAGTAAATGGAACGCAGGAATATCAGAAGCAGAAAAAGGATTCGGAACGCAGGACTATCAGCAACAGAAAAAGAAATTGGAATACAGGAATATCAGAAGAAGGAGTCGGAACACAGGAATAACAGAGATAGTTTTTAGGTCTTAATGGCATGTTGAATAATTCTAATTTCATTAAAAAAATTAAATTTCCGAATGTAAGACCATATATTTTATGAACAGAGGTTTTTAAAAGTTATTTTGGTTTAGTTTCATGATATCTGCATTTTCCAGAAAAATAGATTTTATTTTTTCTGGTTTCAAAGAACTTCTGGATCAGCTCGGTTTTCTTGAACTTCGCATTTAGCCCAATTAATAATTTAAGAATGGCTACCTTATTCACTTTAAAAATTGAAATGCAAAGAGAATATAATTATTGGGTTTTTGTTGAAACAGCAAATATACTCAATCTTCTGGGAGCGCACAGTAGAACCAATCGGAGCACGTGAATAGA
>JAOUZG010037726.1:0-23437 GCA_026289955.1 Argiope argentata
CGATATCCATGGAGGTCAGAGTAGGGGTGTTTTATTTCTGGCCACCTTGTAGATGAAAAAATACATAATATTTTGAATGTTTAATTTATTTGGTTAGAATCTATTCCAAAAAGTAAGCAATCAATAATCTGTGCGTTTTTCAGTGTATTTTAAAATCTAGGACAAAAATAAGTGTGCATAATTTTATGCTTATTAATAACGTAGTTTTTATAAATTGTTTGGTTTTTCGATCATCAAGCCTTTCAGAATTTAATGGAATCAAGAGTCATCCCTTGTTGTCAATAAATATTTTATTTTTAGACCATTGAATTCATTTAAAGCACTGAATAATATGAAGACTATGCTCTTTTATGTGCTCTTTTTACATGAAAGTTAACCGCATATTTTCTATTTAATATGAAAATAAAAGCGTTATCTTGATTGTTAGTGAAAACATTCAATCAATATACCTATATTAATATTTCTAAAGGCAAAGGGAAATTAAAGAGGGTGATAGAAAGTTTTTCAAAGAATTTGAAAAATAATTGTAAATACTAGTAATTTTTCCGTGTTAAAATATCATTTGCAGCATAAAAATCGTGATTCAATTATTTTTGTTTGATAAAATAAATATTTGATGATGATGTTCTTTAATTTCAAGATATAGAGCAAAACACTAAATTGTGATATTTTTTCAGACTTAAGAATTTTTGTGATATTGTTGACCGCTCCCTTCGAATAACTTCTTTTTATTTGCTGTTGTAGCAAAAATGTATTAAACAGAATAATTACAGATTTCCTATTTATTTAGCTTTCATAATTAAAAGACGCGCTTCTATACATAGAGAACGAGGGCAAGCAATGGGTAAAAAATTAAAACGAAAAATATTCTTCCAAAATATGGTTGAGAGTTAAGGAAAGGAGATATGTGAAGAATTAAACGGCAGTCAATTAATTTACACTTCTACTACAAAGCGCGGATGCAAGCACAATATAGAGTTGAGCGGTTTCATCTCTCTTATTTCATTCTCGATTTGTAATTGGAGCTTTGAAAAAAAAGCATTCAGCAGTTACTATTATACCAGTATACATTAAAAGAAAACATTTTTTTTTCAAAATCACTTCTTCTACTTGGACGCTGATCAAAATTCCAGAAGTAATCAGCCATTAATTAGATATCGGAATCTTTTACAGTAAAGTTATCGTTTGTGGAAACCTTCTATATTCATTTTTCCTAATTGACATCTTAAAATTACTGCCTTAGCGTCTTCAAAAAGTGTACCAATTTATATATCGGAGTGAGAAGATAAATTTAAGAAAACGTTTGAAAAATTCATCCATGATCCATCTGGTTCAATCACTCTCGAATTTCTTTTTCTCCTTTCTCGGTTATTTTCCCGATGAACAGAAATTTCGTGTCTCCGCAAATATATATGAACGTGTTTTAAGAATCGGGACAGAAAAATGTGTTTGTATACGTTTGAAAAGTATGTTTAATTTAAAGATTGTTTAAATGAGGATTGGAAAATCCAATGAAAACATAATCGACAGAGGTTTCATGAACTGCGATTCGTTAATTTTTGTAATATATTCTTAAAAAAGGGCTTTGAATTTGCTCGTACTAGGTGAAATCATTGGTTTTGATTATAAAATAATTAAACAAATATTATTTCGTATTTTTAAAGTTCGGAAAAATCTCAATTGTGAATATCGAAAACGAATTAATATTCATCTCTTATGAGTTATATGCTGAGGGAAAAATTTTCGCGTGTTTACTCAAATATTTGAATGAATAAAGCTGTCCTGATCAAATTTTAAAAATATTTGATAAGAGTTTTAAATATATTTTTTTCGTTCTTGACAATAATATGCTTTTAAAATATAGAATGTATATTTAAAAAAGGATAAAATTTTGATTGAAAATGACAAATCTGAAAAGAAAAGCGTTCAATTTAAAATTCCAAAATGTGACTTTTCAGTTTAAGGTGAAAATCTATAAAAATTATGGCTTTGTTCGTTCTCAGGAAATTCGTTCATATTAGGAGGAGAATAAAGCAAGCTAAGAATATGTCTTCTATAGCAGCGGATAGTATATAATGTAAAAATTATCAAAAAATTTGTAGTTTGTTAATGCACAAGAAAGTGTGCACATCGAATATTGACTAACTCAGGATCAAGGAAAATTCTAAATTCATCATTAAAATTTTTTCTCGTGTGTGATTAAAATTATTCTATAGGAATTCAAAGACCATCATGAATTAAGTGGATGCAAAAAAATTGAGCTAAGAAAAGCAATCTTGAGAATTAAAATGGATCGATTAAATCTTCTAAAATGAGTTGTCCAGTTCATGTTTAATTATTCAAAAATATTAACCTGTGAATACATAACATATTTGGAGACAGGACGATTTTGTTCACAAATTAAGTTCTTTAAAACTTTAATCTGCATGACATGTTTTTCTTAAATATTAGTCCATTGAAGAAATAAATTGTCATAATAGATGCCTGAATCTTTCCACTAAATATTGAAAATATAAAGCCAAAGCCCTTGCTCGTCACATATGCCGACTTAGAGGGAATATTGAATTAAATTCGTGTCATTCATCACATCATCCACTTCCAGCAAACTTTTATGGAAGAAAGTAAAGGCTGCTAATGGGATATATAGTGAAACCTCCATTCTTGTTTTAAATACCGGAAACCGGGAGCATTCTGCCCTATTTGATATTGCCAATATTCTATATCATGCATTCACACAAGTGTCGCAACAGATTCTTATAGTCCAGAGTTTTAGGCAATTAAGAATTTTGCGGAGTTGCTACTTATGCACTTTAATGACCGAAGTCCTCTTCCATATAACAGTGAATTAGGGATGTTTGAACTGGAAATAGTATTATCTAACACCCTTGATATGAGATCCCTGGTCCAGAGGGGATCACGTATAACATGCTCCGTTATTTAAATGCAACTTCCCTTTCAAATCTGTTATTATTAATTAACAGAATATGGAATGAAAAGAAGTATTCTTCACAATGATGCGAAGCTATTGTGATCCCTATATTAAAACCTGGTAAGGGAATATACAACCCTCTGACCAATTACCGACCAATTCACCTAGACGAATTGTATCTGCAAGCCTTTAGGGGAATGGTCAATGCGCGTCTCATACACGAATTGGAGAAACAAGGATCTATATCTACCACGCAGAGTGGTTTCCGAAGAGGTAGGTCTACCTATGGTAACTCTGTTTTACTGGAAACTCATATAAAGAATCAGGGATCGCCTTGTATTCATATTTTTCGACATTGAGAAGGCATACGAACGGGCATGGCGTTGTGGAATGTTGTCCACACTTCTCTCTACTCTTTTCCTAGTTGGGATATTCCACAATTTCCATTTTTGAACCCTTTTTCCGGCTATGATAAATCTACAACAGCACCGATTATATTTCAGCAGCTCTTTCACTGTCACCGCTGTCAATATTCTTCTTACGCAGACGTCTTTACTGATGGATCAAAATCTAACAAATATGTTGGTAGCGGAATTTTGTTTTCATCTGAATTTTATAACTATCATCTACCCACGTCTTTCTCGGTTTTTACAGATGAATTGATTGCAATCACGTGCGCTCTTCAACTGATTTCAACTTCTTCAAACCCAAGATTCTGCATTTATACTGACAGCATGTGTGTTTTGAGGTCCCTTTCCAATTTCAACAATCGGATGCATCCTGTTGCTATAGAAATTCGTATGCTGCTTCGTGATCTTGAGACAGCAGGCGTCAAAATTTTATTTTGTCGGGTTCCGAGTCATGTCAAAATATTCGGAAATGAAATGGTGGATAGTGTGGCTAAGAAAGCTAGTTCATTCTTGCAGCATGAACTTCAGTATGCCGAAGCCAAAAATTATTTGGCTAATCATGTTCGTGCAAAGTGGCAAAAATCCTGGGAACTGCAGACTTCAAATAAACTTCACTCAGTTGATGCAATGCGAAGTGTATGGTCAGTTTTCCCAGTGCGTGCACTAGACGTAAAATTAACTCGACTACGGATTGGGCATGCCCGCTTTAGCCACAAGCATCTTTTATTTGGAGAGCAATGCCCTTCATGTTCAAAATGCCGTGTACTTTTAACAATCCGACATGTTTTGCTAGAATGCCCTGATTTTAATCAACATCGCCTAAGTTTTTTTAATTCATCCTCCATCGAATTGCGAGATCTTGTGGGTGAAAATCCTCACCCTAACATTTAAAATTTTTTACATTGCATTGGTTTTCTACATTATATTTAGCTTTGCTTCTTCATTATCGAAATCTTTTGTTTTTGATTTGTTTGATACTTATTTTAGAAAATTTGAAAAATTTGATTTTTGAAGTACAAATTTTAATACATATGTTGAATGTCGAAATTTGACTTTTCAACTACAAATGTGCTTTTACTAATTTTTTTACATGACTTTAATTTATACAACGATTCGAGTGGCGCAGTATAGCCAGATTCGGCTTTTGTGCCAAAAAACCAAATTAAACTAACTTAGGCGACAAATGCTATCACGTCACTATTTTCTAAGAACTGAGTCAAACGCAAACATTCTTTTAATAATTTTAAACTCCTCCCATTCTTAATTCGAATACGAGAAGAACGATAATTTCTTATACCAGTATATTTTACTAGAATTTAAAAAATTCTCCAGGACCTAAATCTATTTCACCTGCATGTAACATCTTACCTGGCGAATATTTTCCCTCTATGGAAAATTCCCTATACACAATACCTAAATCCCTTTGAAAAGTTTTTTAAGTCGAGCACTTCAGATTCTATTTATAGACAAATTTTTTATGAACATAGGCACCATTATAATGACTATATTGCAGTATACACAGACGGATCAAAAACACCTGATAGTCTCATTCGCTGTTCTTTTCAAAAACGCAGTCTTTTCGTTTAAAATCTATCCTTCCTATTCATTTTTCTCAGTGGAGATAACTGCTGTTCTATTTGCTTTAGAAAGATATCCGACAGTATGCAAGACAAAATATATAATTTGCACCGATTCTTTAAGAGTTTTACAATTTCAGCAATCACCCCATCTTCGTCCAAGAAATCACCCCTTGGTCTTGAAGATCCTAAACCTTTTTAATAGACTTTCCTCTCGTGGTTTTACTATTTTACTATATTGAGTGCCTTCTCATGTAGGTATTGAGGGTAACGAGAAGGTGAACAGTGCAGCCAAATACGCTACTACAACAGCAAATATTAGTATCTAAAAGTGATCTAAAAACACACATAACTTTGCTCTACGTTTAAAAAGGGCAGACACAAGGGGATCTGTTAACAGAAAACAACTTCATAGTATTAAGCCTAATATTGAATCTTGGCTCTGTCTTCCAAATAGAAAACCCCTCAGGGACTCACTTACTATAGGTGAGTACTGGTGTCCCAATCTCAAGGTTCCCATGGATATTTATAGTTTTATGTTTATTCTCCCTTACGCCTTCTGCTGTCTGCTTTTTCTTCTATTCCTCGACGGCAAGCGAGGAAGCTCTCCATGAGAATCTGTCGCCACTCTGCTTGCTTCCTGCTTCTTATGGACAGCCAAAGTCCCCACGTGTTGGCCGTGCGTGGCAACGCATTTGAAAGACGGGTTGTGCACTGTGGTCCCCGGTGTATCAATTGGCTGGTACCTAGTCACCTGAGTGGCTAGACTGCTAGGAATCAAGCGAAGGGGCTACTTCTTGGGCCTGGCGTTAAGGATGGCCACTGTCCCCGTGGGTAACTTCCAGCGTATAGGTACCGATTAGCACTACGGTGTAGGCTGAGGCTAGAACAGACCAGAACCGGTAATTGCCTTCCCTTGTTGGGCTCCTTGGTGGGCGGTGCCGTCGGACCTGAATATCCTGTTATATCGTATGGGAGCTTCCAAAAAAAATCCTTTAGTAGGCAGCAAAAAGTACAGTTTTTATTCAATGCTTATGAATTTTTTGGCAAATTCTTTATCTTAAGTAGAATTTCCGAAAACAAAAACTTTTGAAACATTCTCTCTGTTCCTTGTTCCTCTGTTTCCCGGCAAAGTTTCATCAATTCGAAAGATGAGATCTGGTGACTTGCTTATCGAGGTTTCTTCACGCAACTAAGCACAGAAGATACAAAAACTTAAATCCTTGACAAATATAAAAGTTTCAGTAACCACTAACCAATCATTGAATATCTCTAAAGATGTCATTACCTGCGGCGAAATATTAAATCTTCCCGTATAGTTGATAATTTTTGAAATGAAAGCTCAAGGTGTTACACATGTCCGTCGAATTTCTATACGACGTTACGGACAGCTACTTCAGACTAAATACCATATATTAACTTTTAATACTCCTAAATTACCGGAGTACGTTTATGCAGGCTATATAAAGTTACCGGTGAGGCCATATATTCCTAATCCATTGAGGTGTTTTCAGTGCCAGCGTTTTGGCCACTCTAAAGTGAGCTGCCGCGAGTCTCTTACTTGTACCCGCTGTGCACAAAAAGGTTATGATAGCCAACAGTGTACCGCACAAGAGAAGTGCGTAAATTGTGGCGGAGATCATCAATCCTATTCTCGATCTTGTCCTCACTGGACGCTTAAGAAGCAAGTTATGGCAGTAAAAATAAAAGAAAACCCATATTATCCTAAAGCCAGACGTAAAGTTAATGCACAAACCCCAATTCCTGTCGTCAGTTATGCTTCAGCAGTCAAAAAAACAAACTTACTGTGAAAATTGTAATTGTGATCACTGTATAAAATACACCAGAAATGCACCAAATATTGAAAAACTTCTGATTCTGATACCGAACATTCTCTGAAAGCCAATGATGATACTCAAAAACATATTAGAAGAAAATCTAATTCACACACTTCGTTTACTTTAAACCCTTCAAAATGTGGCCTTACTCAGAAGGATCTAAAAAAGAAACTGAAAAATTCAGCATCAAAAACCTTGTAAAGGATTCAAATGCTACTTTCATCAGGCAAGTAAATTGATACCATTGATCTGGCAATTTGCTCACCTTCACTTGCACCTCATTGGGATTACTCAGTTTTAAATAACCTATTCAATAGTGATCATTTTCCAATTATTTTAAGATGTCCAAAATCTGATGTTAACCTTTCCAGAAGACAGACGCGTTTTATCTTTGGCAAAGCCAATTGGCAACTTTTAAGGTCTTAGTTTGAACTTACACAAGGTATGGTAAAACAAGCAAATATAGATAATGCAGTAAATTCGGTAACAAAGTACTTGATAAAAGCTGCAGAGATAACCATTCCGAAATCTTCTGGAAAATTGCCAAGATTATACAAATCCTGGTGGAATGAAAATTGCACTGCTGCTAAAAGAGCACAAAAAAAGGCTTGAATAATTTCAGAAGATATCCTACTACCTCAAATTTTATTGTTTTTAAAAGATCTAAGTCCTTTTTAAAAAATTAGACTGCATAGTCAATATAATTCCTTCCAAAAATATGTTAGCTCCATACACGGACATATATCTTCTAAGTGCATGCGGGAAAAAATTAGGTGAATTTCAGGCACCAATACATCATTCCAGAAACTTTCCTTATTACAAAATCATAGAAATTTTATTACTGATACAAAAGATATAGCGAATACACTGGGCGAAGCTTTTGCTAATGTAGCCAATGAGGAATCGTATCCTCAAAATTTTATAGCCTTTAAAAACAACAAGAAAAAAGAAAAAAAATGACTTTAATACCTTATTGTAGTATGCTTATAATGTGGATTTTCATCTCCCCGAGCTTAAGAGAGCATTGCAGAAAGCGCATCCAACAACACCTGGATCTGATGGCATTCAACATGACATGATAAACTTGAGTTCCAACTCGTTAAATTCGCTTCTAATTTTATTCACTAGAATATGGAATGAAAATGTTTTCCCAGTATCCTGGAACCGAGCAACGATTATTCCTATCCTAAAGTCAGGTAAGCAACCCAAGTTTTCATCAAACTTCAGACCTATAGAATGAATAAAGAATGATCAATGCTAGATTAATTCATGAAAAACTGAGAAAAAACTGCTCTCTAAATTTCAGAGTGGATTTAGGCGTGGTCGAAGTACTTCAGATAACATGCTAATCCTAGAAACGGCCATCAGTGAAGCGTTTATTACAAAAAAGCATCTAGTTTCATTTTTTTCGACATGGACAAAGCCTATGATCGTACTTGACGTTATGGCATTTTAAAAAAATTACATAACATGGGGTTTCGTGGAAAATTACGAATTTTTATTCAAAACTTTCTCCAGAAAAGATTTTTTAATGTTCGTATTAATGATATTTTATCTGATGATTTTATAAAAAATGAAGGGGTACCGCAAGGGAATGTTTTAAGTGTTGTTTTATTTATTATTAAAAATAATGGAATTATGCAAAAATTGCCACCATATGTTAATGGATCATTATTCATCGATGATTTTCAAATCCATTGCACAAGTTCTCAAAAGCCCATTATCGACCGGCAATTGCAAACTGCAGTCACATCTATAACGAAATGGGTTAACAAAAACGGTTTCGTTCTTTCTACCCAACAAACAACATGTATTTATTTTTGTCGAATACGTGGCATGCATCCCGATCCAGAAATTCAGTTAAAAGGCACAGTCATACCCTTTGTACAGGTCGTTAAATTTTTAGGTTTCTTATTTGATTCTAAATTAACATTCCGTTCTCATATTTCGCATCTAAAGAAAAAGTGTGTCCAATCTTTGAATATCCTTAAAGTTTTATCAAACACAAGACACTTCAGTTCTCTTAAAAATTTACAAAAGCATGATTCTATCAAAACTACACTATGGTAGCGTAATCTACGACTCGGCCGCAAAGTCTATCCTTCAGCAGCTTGACTCAGTAAATCATCAGGGTCTCCGGCTCTCATCAGGGGCTTTTAGAACTTCTCCAGTTCAGAGTTTATATGTAATTACTAAAGAACCAGGTTTACAATTACGAAGCCATAGACTTTCTCTCAAATATTTTTTTAAAATAAATCAAAGTCCCTCCCACACCATATATGACAGAATCGTAAATCCGATATATGGACAATTGTATTAGAAAAAGGTGTCATTTATTCCATGTTTGGTTTTAGAATCCGCTCTTTTAGATAGTTTTAACCTGAAGAATATCAATATTTTACCTAAAGAAGATGAAGCCCACCCTTGGATAAGCAAAATCATTTATACGGACGATAATTTCAATAAGAACCGAAATCTTCAACTGCACCGTCTGTTTATATACAAATCTTTTGTGATCATAAGCAATCATTTGAAAATTACAGTACTGCTTTTAGAGATGGTTCTAAATTCGGTGACCATGTTGGTTCAGCTGTAGTATTTTATCACATAGTAATTTCTAGGAAGTTGAACAGACATTGTTCTGTTTTTACCTCGTAGAATTTTGCCATATACACGGCCTTAAGAGCAATCAGGTTATTACCAAAGAAAGACTGGATCATATATACTGATTCTCAAAGTTCAATCGAAGCAATTTTAAATTTATCCAGACAAAGTCACCCTTTGGTGCCTAGTACAGTAAAATTATATTTTAAGCTACTGGATCGTATTTATAATATTTTATTTTGTTGGATACCTGGACATGTTGGTATTCCTGGAAACGAGCAAGCTGATGTTGCCTCAAAAACTGCTAACTGAAATGAAGAAACGTTTGTTCCGGTTCAAGATTTGGACCAAATTTTAAAGCAATGTTTACTCCGTATATGGCAACATACCTGGGACTCGCAACTTGATAATAAATTACATTCTATTTAGCCATCTATTTCTGGATTCAAGACGGACTCTCTCAGCCGTAGATTGAGTGTCAAATTAACAAGACTTCGCAAAGCTCATACTTATTTTACTCACAGGCATTTACTTAACTCGGATACAGCTCCCATTTTTGCAAGATGCGGTATCATTGGTTCTGTCCGGTATATCATTTGGGAATTTCCAAAGTACCGTTTTCTAAGAGTAAAATATTTCGGAAGAGACTATCCAAATTTGGAAGATATAATTGGTGAACCTTTCCATTTTAATGTGTTTGCTTTTTTGCTTGACATCCATTTCATCCACAGTATTTTATTACTTTTTTAAATTTGTTCCTTTCATTTGGAATCTCCTCACTATTTTTAATGAGTAAATTTTCTGTACTTTAATCTCTTGCGCTATCAGTGAAATAGCGAAAATGTTTGTCTATCTTATCCAAAGAAATTTCAAATAAACATTAAGTAGTACAGCAGCGCAGAGAATTTAGTAGACATACGCTATACGTTATTTTCAGTATAGGAGAAAATTTCCAATGCCGTATATTGTACATCAAAATAGCGCAAGAGATTAACTTAATACGAGTTTCGCACAGCTTAGCCATTGTTGACCCCTGATCCGAGAAAAATCAATCAATCAATCCAAATAGAAAATCAGATACTATCTTAATCCGTTTACGGATAGGTCCTACTAGGTTCACGCATGGCCACGTACTTTTGGGAGAATAGGCACCAATGTGCTCTTAATGCAATTGCACCATGTTCGTTTACCATATTATCTGTGAATGTCCAAATTTCAGTACTCAACGTTCATATCATTTTAACGACTTCAAATTATCTCATTTGCTTGATAAAGCACCACATGCTCATCTTTCCGCTCTTTTGAAATCAATAGGTTTTTATCTCCGTATTTAAGTATTCTACAACTTTTTCATCTTACCTTTAATGGCTGAACATTTATATTTTTATCCCCCCCCCCAAATATACAGTTTGGCGCAGCTTAGGCAACAACATGGCTCTTGTGCCATTAAAATCCAAAAATTCAAAATTCCATTTTATTGAATTTGTTCAAATTAAGTGATGCAATGTGATATTCTAACAGGCATCCCAATTCTGAGAACTGTCTTTAGTAAAGCCTATCGAAATTTTCAATAAAAAATGAGAATGTAAATGAATAAGGATTCTGAAAACATAACTATGCTGCTATATTTGAAATATTTATTTTTCCCCTTTAAAATACTTTCATGAGTAGTTAAAATGAAAAAGAAAATCGATTTATTCTGTAAAAAACTAATCTCATCCTCTTACGGAAAGTTTCCATCTTACTGAATTTTTTCAAATAAAGTGGTGCTGTGTGATATTCTGAGAACTGTCTTTATTAAAGGCTCTCCAATTTTTCACCAATTAATGAGAATCTAAATAAAAATGGGTTATGTAGACCTAACTACGCTGCTTGAATGGTGCTTCTATATTTGAAATAGTTTTTCCATTTAAAATGCTTTAATGAATTGTTAAAAGGAAAAAATCAATTTATTCTGAAAGTAATAAATCTCCTACTCTTTTTAAACCCCCTCATGGGCTCACCTACTACAGGTGAGTACGGGTGTCCCAAACGCAAGGTTCCCAGGGCTCTTTACTCCTTTTATGTTTATTCTCATCTGCGCCTGCTGCTGTCACCTTTTTCTTCTACCCCTCGAGGGTATGTGAGGGAGCTCATTATGATCTGTCGCCACTCTGTTTGCCTCTTGCTGTTCTTGGACAGCAAATACCCCCCCCCCCCCCGTGTTGGCCGTTCTTGGCGACCCATTAGATGGTTGGTACATTTTGTTTTCCGATGCATCAATTGACCGGTATCTCAGGCAATTCACTAGTTTGCTCAAGGAAATCAAGCTAGGGGGTTACTCTCCTCGGGGGTGACTTCCAGCGTATAGGTACCAGTTAGCATTACGGTAAGTGCTGAGGCTAGTCACATCTAGTGCTAGAGTTACTGCCATCCCTATTAGGGCTTCGTGGTGAGCGATGCCGTTGAACCCGAATCTCTCATAATATCGCATGGGTTTTTCTAATAATCACCAAAGTAATGCTTTTTTGAAATTTTTTATAGTTTTTTCAGAAAACAGTGACTTGAAGAATGCTTCCCCCATTTTAATTCATAAAAGTATTTGCGCACTTGTCGGTGAGGTAAAATCAATTAAAAAATTGAGCAATGGACAACTGTTAATAGAAGTCCTGAATATTAAACAATTGGAAAATATATTAAAGCTAGTAAAAATAGGTAACACAGAAGTGAAAGTCACTCAACATCGTGCACACAACTATTTCAACAAGGTGTCATATCCGAAAGCGAATTTCAAAAAGATCTAGTCAAAAGGTCATAGCTGTCCGCCAAACTACAAACAAACGAAATGGACCAATTTTCCTAAGAAAGCATCTCATTCTCACTTTTGATACACCAGTACTGCCACGATTCATTAAAATAGCTGATATAAACTATCCAATTAGGCATTTATACCTAACCCTCTACGTTGTTTTAAACGCCAAAAGTTTGGTCACACGATAACAGCCTGTTGAGGAAAACAAATTTGTGCTCGGTGCTCTCTTCCCGATCACGAAAACAACACCTGCAGGTCTACAGAAACAAAATGTCAGAACTGCGATGGTGATCATCCATCGTATTCCAGAGCATGCCTACAATATAAACAAGAAAAGGAAATCCTGATAGTAAAAATAACAAAAAAATCTTTCTTTCACAGATGCTCGAAAAATAGTCAGACAGAACGCCCAAACCAAATCTCTATTATTCATCTGCATTAAATACAACAATTTTCCCACCACAACAAACAACGTCTGCCATAAATATTCTTGCATCAACTGCAGTAGCAAATACTCCTATTAATAACGAACTTATAACAATAAAAAAGTGACTGGCTAGAACTTCTGGCAGTTAAAAAGGCTTGGGAGAATGCTATATCCTCCCCCGCCAGATCAGAGACAACTGCTATTTCACCTGTACAAGAAATTTGACCAAACCTACCTTCTTCCATCATTAGCAATGATGAATAAATAACATCTGCAAATCCTATGGATAATCCACCCGATATAAGGACACGAAATAATTCTCCGAATAATCCTAATATATCTTTATTAACAAAAAATTTCTCCCCCACAGGAACTAATGTAAAAAGTGCTCGGAAAAAAATTGATGAAGAAGTCGATTGATAAAGAGAAAGTAAAAGAATCAAAATCTAGCAAACGTGCCGGACTAGTTTGATCTCTTTTACTAGCCAGTAAAAGAGATCAAAATATCTCAGGTTCTTCTTCAAATCGACCGTCTTCCCATGAGGATTTTTTGAAAGACTCTCGAAAGAAAAATTTTAATGATGATGACGAAGAGAGTGATTCAATTTTTAAAGTTCATCCATTTGAAGATATGTCCGCCAGTGAGGTTGGTGATTTTCGCTCTCTGTGTAGTCTTCCGCTTCAGGTAGTTTTATCTGTTTTTTTTGTGTTGCATTTTACTTTAATGGTTGCATTTATTTCTTGGAACAGCAGATGAATTTTGAACAAGTCTTCAGATCTAAAAGACCTCATTTATAAATATCAACCAACCTGTATTGCTCTACAAGAGACTTATCTTAAAACAGATAAAAATACTATTCCTAATTATCAAATATTTAGCAAGCACCATATGCATAATAGAGCTTTTGAAGGGGTTGCAATTCTTACAGTAACTAATATTCCATCCGTTCCGGTAATTCTAAACATTAACCTTCAAGCAGTGGCAGTGCGTATTCAGATGCAATCTTTAATCACCATTTGCAGTCTCTACTTACCTCCCAATGAAACGGTCAATTAAACAGACCTGAACATCTTAATTTCCCAACTACCATCTCCGTTCATTATTTTGGGAGACTTTAACGGTCATAACACTTTATGAGGTAGCTGTAATTCAAATGCTCGAGGTCAAACAATCGAACAACTGCTTAGTGATCATAATTTATGCCTTTTAAATACCGATGAAAAAACACATTTTTACTTACCAACGCGTTCTTTCCATTCAGTCGATCTGGCAATATGCTCTTTATACATTTAACGGTTGACAACGGTCTATATAATAGTGATTACTTTCCTTTAATTTTAACAGATATCAGACACATTATTATTGGTTCTTTCTATCTTCCCAAATCTATCTTAAATGCAGCAAACTGACAGAAGTTTACCTCTTTGACTAATATTGATTCTAATATAATTAAATCTTCATCTATTGAGGAAACACTAAATCATATTGTCAACACTATAATTGATGCAACAGACTATTCCAAAGACATCTGGTATTCGAAAAAAAAAATACCCTGGTGGAATAAATACTGCCAACAGGCATACAAAAGACAAAAAAGACCTGGAGTATTTTTCGAAGATATCCCACCACAGAGAATTTTATCCACTTTAAAAAGACCAAGATAGAATCCAGGAAAATGCAAAGACGCAGTCGAAGAATTTACTGGCGAAACTTTGTCTCCAGTATCATCTTTAAAACTTCTAGCCGTCATTTGTGGAATAGAGTGGAATAGAGTAAACTTCGGGTGCTTCCCATACTAATGCCGTTTCTATGTTAGTTCATAACAGAAATACAATTTCAGCCTTAAAAGATATTGCAAATTGCATTGCCGCAACTTTCGCGTATACTTCTAACAGCCAAAATTACCCTCCCCCAATATTGAATTACAAAAAGAATGCAGAAAAATATACGTTAAAATTTAATTCTCGGACTACCTTGTCCTACAACTGTGACCTAACATTTTTGGAATTGCAATCATGTTTATCAAGTGTTCAAAACTCTTCTCCAGGACCGGACAATATTAGCTATTCCATGATCAGAAATTTAACAGTCGAGTCTCAAAAAGCCTTATTAGATTTTTACAATCGTTTCTGGCACGAACACAGCTTTCCTACTATGTGGCAAACTGCAATAATAATTACTTTGCTAAAACCAGGAAAAGATCCGCAAGACCCGTCTAACTATCGTCCCATTGCTTTGACCTGCTGCCTCTGTAAGTTACTGGAGTGCATGATTAATCGTAGACTAATTTATTACCTGGAAAAAAATGACTTTCTTCATCCTTCTCAGAGTGGTTTTCGGAAAGGCGCAGCATCATCGATAATCTTCTGGCTCTTGAAACAGACATCCGTCTCGCATTTCTACAAAGAAAACACTTAGTAGCCATATTTTTTGACATCGAAAAGGCATATGATCGGGCCTTGAGGTACGGGATTTCGAAAGATTTCCATGATCTTAGATTAAGGGGAAACCTACCTATTTTTATGAATTTTTTGAAACTCGGGAAATTTCAAGTTAAAGTGCAGTCCGAATTTTCAGATTTCTTCATCCAAGAGGAAGATGTTCCTCAGAGCACCGTTTTAAATGTGACACTTTTTATTTTAAAAATTAACAATATTTTAAGACAATCATCGCCTACCATGAAAGGTCATTTATACTTTGACGACCTGTGCATTTCCTGCACGGGGATAAATATGAATCTTATGCAATTGCAGATTGCTGTTAACAATATCACACAATAGTGCAATAATAATGGTTTTAAAATTTCTACGTCTAAAACTGCGGGTGTTCATTTCAGCCGTAAAAGAAGTTTACACTCTAATCCAGAAATTTAATTGAATGATGAAACCATATTCTTTTTAGATGAGATCCGGTTTTTGGATGTAACCTTCGACAAAAAGCTAACTTTTCTTCCTCATGTGAAACTATTAAAGAAAAATGTGAAAGATCTTTGAATATATTAAAGGTTTTGTCATCTACAGCTTGGGGAGCGGATAGAGACTCTTTGATTAAAATATATAAAGCCACTGACCTCTCGAGGATGGATTACGGCAGCGAAAAAAGCTTGACCCTGCAAAAAAGCAGTCTGAAAAAAGCTTGCCCCTGTTCAAGTGGCACTTAGACTTTATTCCGGAGCCTTTAGGACATCCCCTGTGAAAAGTCTTTATCTTGAATGTTATGAATCTTCCGTTGATATAAGAAGACAAATGCTGCCTTTAAAATTTTATTTTAGAATTCAGTCAAACAGGAATAATCCATTTTATAATTTTAAACTTCGTCCATGTTTAATTAGGTTGTAAGAGGCTAGAAAGTCACCCATACCAGTGTTTTTTACAAAAACACAAAACTTCCTTTCAGAAAATTTGCTTAACCTCATGGTTACTCCACAGATGATAAATGGCTTTTCACCTTGGAAAAATTTTAATATACATTTTTTAAATCCTTTCAGTAATGTTATCAAATCTGAGACTACAGAAGTTATTTATCAAAAACTTTTCTTTCAACATAGACAGTAATATAATGACTTTCTTCCTATTTACACTAATGGGTCAAAATAATCTAATCGTGTCTCTTTCCCTGTTGTTCTTACCAGATACAGTCATTTCTTTTAAACTTCTTCCTTCTGTTCAATTTTTACAGCAGAAATATCTGCTGTTTTACGTGCATTAGAAGAAATTTCTGAGAGACCGTGGGAAAAGTTTATTATTTACTGTGACTATCTAAGTGTTTTGCGATCAATAAAAGTCATTTTATCTTCATCCTCATAATCATCCCTTGATTTTCAAAATTCTAGATACTTTTAACAAACTGACTTCTCGCGATTTTAGCATTTTATTCAGATGGATACCTTCTCATGTGGGAATGAGCAGACGGACAGAGCTGCTACATTGGCATGCATTCCAGAGACCACCTCTATCCCTTTAAGAGATTTAAATAAGCATATTAAAGTGCTTTATTCAAAATGGTAAGCTCAGTGGGACCTTGAAACCAGCAATAAACTAAATACTATTAAACCTCATATACAACCATGGCCGTCGTTATCAAATCGAAAAGCAGACACAGTAATAAACCGTTTACGTATTGGGCATACCTCGTTCACCCATCTCCACTTGTTGCTAAGTGAACTAGGTAAATACTCGTCTAATCTATTAATTGGAGAAACAAAGATGTATCCCCAGAGGCAGAATGGTTTCCGTAGAGGTCGCTCTACATTTGATAATCTCATCTCATTTCATTAGAAACGCAGATACGCAATACATTTGTCAGGAGAAACCACATTGTCTCAATATTCTTCGACATAAAAAAGGCCTATGACCGCGCTTTGTGTTATGGTATACATTCAACACACTTTCACTTTGGCTTTCGGGGAAACTTTCCCATATTTTTACAAAACTTTTTATAGCGTCGAAATTTTAGAGTTCGTGATGGAAACTTTTAGTCAAAAGTTTTTATTCAAGCTGAGGGAGTTCCGCAAGAAAGTGTCCTCAGTGTCACCCTTTTTATCGTCCATCTGAGCCAAATTTTAACAATTTTACCCTTATATATTTATATGCCAGTCTTTATGTTGACAATCTACAAATCTCACGTGAAGGAAGTAGTATAGATCTGATTGAACAGAAGGTGCAAACTGCCTTAAATAAAATGGTAGATTGGTGCGCTAACAATGGGCTTACTATCTCTCCTGAGAATAGCCGATGTGTCCCTTTATGTTGGAAAAGAAAGCTTCATCATGATCCGATTATACACTTTCGGAATAATCCAATTCCTGAGGTGAAAGAAATATGGTTTTTGGGAGCGATTCTCGATCGGAAGCTCATTTCCATTCCACATTTTATACCTGCGGAAGAATTGCGAGAACTCCTTGAACATCTTGAAAGTTCTTTCCGGAACGTCTTGGGGAGCCGATCGAACATCATTATTCCGTATTTATCGAGCAGTAATTCTATCCCGAATTGATTATGGATGTATGGGGTATGGTTCCGCCTGTTCATCTGTTCTGAGGCAACTGGATACCATTCACTACTCTGCGTTGCGTATCTGTTCTGGAGCATTTCGGACTTCTCCGATTGAAAGCCTTTACATTGTTTGCAATCAGCTTCCCCTTTGTTTAAGGCGGAAAAATTATCTGGATTATTTTATTTCAGAACACAGTCTGTTCTGGAGCACCCATTTGGAAAAATTCTACCAGTTGGTCTTCATCGACTTTATAATGCCCGTCCTTATCATATTTTACCGTTTTGTGAAAGAGCCAAAATGCTCCTACATGAATCGGACCTTAAAGTGCGGTTCGTGTTAAACCGGTTGATTGTTATTGTTTCCCACCCTGGGATGTACCACAGTTCACGTTTTTGAGCTCTTTCACTGGATTTGATCGTTAACTGCTCCTGTTGTTTTCCAACAAAGGCTTATTATATCATCGCTACTGGTATTCTTTTGTGCCAAATTTTACGGACGGTTCAAAATCGGCTGATTATGTTGGTTGCGTCATTACACTTTGGTCTGATACACTAATCTACCGCCTTCATACTCGCTGTTCTTTATTCACGGCTGAATTGATGATAATTTTCTGTTCTCTTCAGAAAATTTCGTCTTCTACACAAAGTAAATTTATAATCTACACCGATAGCATGAGCGCTTTGGAGACGCTTTCGCATTTCCAGAATCGAATGCACCCTATTGTTGTTCAAATTTTGTTTATTTTGCGATTGCTTCTGAATGATGGTTTTCAAATTCTCTTTTGTTTGGTTCCGAGTCATGTGGGCATTTTGGGGAATGAAAAGGCGGATTCAGCTGCCAAAGACGCTACTGTGTTTTTGAGCATTGGACTTCCATTTTGCGAAATTAGGAGGTATTTTAATGAACATATCTTTTCTACTTGGCAAGCGACGTGGGATTTTCATACTCATAATAAACTACATTCCATTAAAAAAGACATTGGTTTGTGGCCCGTAATCCCTATACTAGAGATGGATGTGAAAATGACACGTCTCCGTATAGGACATACTCGTTTCACCCATAAACATCTTATATTTGGTGAAAATGCGCCTACTTGCAACAACTGTCAAGTTCCTTTCACTGTTCATCACATTTTAATTGATTGTCCTGTATTTAATTCTTATAGTATCCGTTTTTTCACTTCGTGTTTAGCACTACAAGACTTAGTGGGTGAAAAATATCACGCAAATATTTTTAAATTCTTAAGGGCTGTTGGGTTTTCTACTTGTATATGAAAATTTTTATTATTCTGTCAATGTTTAACTTTCCTTTTAAGTTCATCTTCATTAACATCATTGTTTCAATCGGTTATGGTAGAAGGTATTACTTATTTTCTCTTATCATTGTTTGCATCAATCTAATACAATTTAATCTCAACGCTTATGTGTTAATTCAACAAATGATTTTTTTATCTTTTATAATTTGACCATTTGCTTGGCGCAGTATAGCCAAATATGGTTCATCCGCCAATAAACCCCATACACCCAACCCTAAGCCATTCATTATAACCGGTGATTTCAATGGACACAGTACATTATGGGCCTCGGATAAGACAAATTCTCGCGGGCAGCAGATCGAGCAGTTTATTGCTAACTTCCTCTGCCTGCACAATAATGAGGAACAAACATACTTCCACGCGCTCACACGTAGTTTCCACTGTATTGATCTGGCCATATGCTCTCCTGAATTGCTACCAATGTTGAATTTTACAGTTGGCGATGATCTGCACAATAACAATCATTTTTCCCTGATCATCTCTCATGCTGATAGCGGCGGTGGGACTTTTCATTCTCCGCATTTTCAATTCCAGCGGGGTTTATCGGAATTCATTTTCCCAACTTGCAACTATTATTGAGAATGTAATCAGTCATACAGATATCTCGACAGCTGTACAAAATGACATTGATAAGATAAGGAACACCGCTAACGATTCCATTCAGAAAACTACCCCACGTCTAAGAAAATTTCGTAGACCGTGGTTGAATGAAGCTTGCCGCGATAGTCATAAGAAACAAAAAAAAAAATCCTAGAATATATTTAGAAGATACTTAACGACTGAGAACTTAATTACTTTTAAAAGAGCCAAAGCGCTAGCTCGCCGCATTCGGCGTTGTAGTCAGAGAGAATAATGGATAAAATTTGTTTCAACTATCACATCCTCCCTTTCTAGTAAACTATTACGGAAAAGAGTAAAAGCTGCTAATGGAATTTATTCTGGAACTTCTTTTCCGATTCTAAATTATGGTAATAGAATGCATTCTAGCCCATTGGATGTTGCTAATATTCTTGGTCAAGCGTATACACAAGTTTCCGCAACAGATTCCTACTGTCCTGATTTTCTGGCAGTGAAGAATCGTGCGGAGCGGTTGCTTTTGAGCTTTCAAGCTCGAAGTACCCTTCCGTACAACTGTGAATTCAAGATATTTGAATTGAAAAAGGCGCTGTCTCAAGTCCATGATACCTGTCCTGTTCCAGATGGAATCACATACAACATGCTTTGCCATTTGAATATCATTTCCCTTTCCTATTTCTTGTTGCTTTTTAACAGAATATGGATTGAGCTGACATATCCTTCACAATGGTGAGAAGATATTGTGATTCCTATATTGAAACTTGGCAAAGATCCATCTGTCCCTCTGAACTATTGGCCGATTGCTCTTTGTAAGGCCTTCGAGCGCATGGTGAATGCTCGCCTAATTTTCGAATTAGAGAAACAAGGATGCATCTCCCTGTTGCAGAGTGATTTCCGTTAAGGTCATTCTATCTGCGACAGCCCCATATTACTGGAAACCCATATACACAATGCCTTTGTGAGAAGAAACCACCTTGTTTCTATATATTTTGACATTGAAAAGGCACATAACCGTGCAAGGCGCTACGGCACACTTTCAACACTTTTTACTCTAGGTTTTAGGGGTAACTTGCACATATTTTTACAAAACTTTTTGACAAATCGTACCTTTCGTGTTCGAATTGGTAATATTTATTCTAATCATTTTATTCAGCTTGAGGGTGTTCCGCAAGGAAGTGTCCTCAGTGTCACACTTTTTACTGCACATTTGAGCCAGATTTTAAATCATTTGCCTTCATCTGTTACTGGAACACTTTGTTGATGATCTGCAGATCTCATGCCAAGGCAGCAATATGAATTTAATAGAGCGGCAATTACAAAGTGTAGTGAAAAAATTATTATCCTGGTGCAAAAACAATGGTCACACTATCTCCCCAGAGATGAGTAGCTGTGTGTATTTCTGTTGCAAAAGAAGCATTAATCAGGATTCCAATATTCAAATTAAAGATACTTCGATTCCTATAGTTAATGAAGTATGGTTCTTGGGAGTGATTTTTGATTCGAATCTCACCTTTCTTCCACATATTATACAACTTCGGAGAAAGTATGAGAAGGCGTTAAACGTGTTGAAAATACTCTCCCGAACATTTTGGGGGGGCGATCGAACCTCTCTTCTCCGCATTTATCAGGAAATGATTCTTTCTCGAATTGTTTACGGGTGTATGGTGTATGGATCCACCCTCTCATTTGTCCTTAAACGCCTATATACCTCATTCTGTTTTGCGCATTTTCTCTGGTTGATTCCGTACATCTCCAGTTGAAAGTCTCTGTTATATGCCACCAGCTACCTCTTTAAGATGAAAGACACTGCCTGCACCTTTTTATTTTCCGACAAAATCTGTATCGTAACATCCCTTGAGCCAGGTGTCACTGCTAGTTAGTCATCTCCGGTTTTATAATGCACTCCCCTCTCACATTTTTCCATTTTACGAGTGAGCCAAATTGCTCCTCCAGGACTTGGAACTAAACACTGTGTGTTAAATCTGTTGATACTTTTAGTATCCCACCCTGCGACATTCCACAGTTTTCTTACTTGCAAACTTTCGTTGGATTCGAAAAATCCTCAGCTGCTCATGTGGTTTTCCAACAGCTTTTTCTCTACAATCGCTATTGGTATTCCTATTTTGATCCAATTTTCATGGATGGCTTGAAATTGGATGGTCTTGTGGAATGTGGAATAATAATTCCATCTGATACAGTCAGTCATCGTCTTCCCGATTGTTGCTCTGTCTTTACTTCTGAGTTGGTTGCAATTTTGTGTGCTCTCCAGAAAATATCTCCTTCAACTCAGCTTAAATTTATTTTATACACCGATAGCATGAGTGCTTTGGAGACACTTTCACACTATCACAATCAGATGAATCCGATTGCAATTAAAATTTGGTTTACCTTGCGACTGCTACAGAGTGATGGTTTTCAAATAATTTTCTGTTGGGTTCCGAGTCATGTCGGCATCATTGGAAATGAGAATGCAGACTCGGCTGCAAAATCTATATCTTTTTGAACATAGTGATGTTAAATAGGTTAGCATAGTGATGTTAAATTTTTGAGCATAGTGACGTTAAAAGGTCCATTGTTCATCGCATCTCTTCTATTTGGCAAAAGTCATGGGATCTTCAGATCGGAAATAATTTTCATTCTGTTGGAACTGATATTGTTTTATGCCCTGTACATCCTATACGTGAGATGGGTGTTAAGTTGACTCGTCTCCGTATAGGTCATACATGCTTTACCCATAAGCATCTAATATTTGGAGAAAATGCGCCTATTTGCAACAGCTGCAAAGTTCCTTTCTCTGTTCATCATGTTTTAATTGAATGTCCAGTTTTTAATTCTCATCGTTCTTGTTTTTTTACCTGGACTTCTTTTACTTTACGAGACCTGGTGGGGGAAAATATAACTCAAATATTTTTAAATTCTTAAGGGCTATCGGGTTTCTTACTTGCATTTAAAATTTTTTATTATTCTGTATGTTTAACTTTCATTTTAAGTTCATATACATTAACATCATTGTTTCAAACTGTTATGGTACAGGGTTGTTAAATTTTGTTCTCTAATCATTGTTTGCATTGAGTTAATATGATTAATTCTCATCGCTCATGTCCCCTGGGGGACTCGCCTACTGAAGGTGGGTATGGGTGTCCCAATCCTGAGGTTCCCAGGTATCTTTCCTCCCTTTAGTATTTATTCTCCCCTACGCCTTCTTAGGTCTGCTTAATCCTTCTTTTCCTCGACGGCAAGCGAGGAAGCTCTCCGTCAGAAGCTGTCGCCGCTCTGTTTGCATCTTGCTTCACATGGATAGCCAAAAATCCCTCGTGTTGGCCGTGCGTGGTGACCCATTAGAGGGGTGGCGCACTGTGGTCCCCGGTGTGTCAGTCGGCCAACTCAAGTTGTTAGTTTGCTAGGGATCAAGCGAAGGGATTACTCCTTGGGCTTGGCGTTAAGGGTGATCACTGTCCCCGGGGGTAACTCCAAGCGTATAGGTACTGGCTAACACTGAGGTAAGCGCTGAGGCTGGGAATGGTCAGAACCGGTGTCTGCCTTCCCTTGTTGGACTCCGTGTTGGGTGATGCCGTCGGGCCCGAATCCCCGTCAATATCGAATGGGCAAAAAACTCTTCTCACTTAAGTGGGCATCTTTCCATACCGACACATGTTATGCAACCATTTGATGCATTCTTCATTGTGAAAAGAGATTCCGAATCAAGAGAGTCTTTCCATTCTGTATCACCTTTTCTTGTAGAGAAAGCGTTAACAGGAAGTGTAGGAGATGTGACATACGTTCGACAGCTTCGCTCGAGTGACCTACTCGTTGAAGTTTCAACAAGACAACAGTCTCTTAAAATTTTAAAATTAATGTCTCTGGGGCCAATACAAGTTTCTGTTACTCTACATGGTTCTTTGAACTCCTCTAAAGGGGTAATTACTTGTGGGGAATTAATCAATGTCTCCTTGGAAGAAATCACTGAAAAATTG
>JAOUZG010037736.1:0-10218 GCA_026289955.1 Argiope argentata
ACACGTAATTTATATATATATATATATATATATATAAATTACGTGTCACGTTGTTTGTCCGCCATGGACTTCTAAACTACTTAACCGATTTTAATAAAATTTACACACCACTTGCAATTTGATCCAACTTAAAATATAGGATATTTTATTTTTCAAAATATCAATTAGTTCGGGAGAAATTAATTAAAACCCCTTAATTTTTGTGAAATTAAAACCTTTAAGGCTACTTTCCGGGTGAAACACGACCTTTCGGAGCAACGATCGCTGGTGCGTCCTGTAAAACCGCGTTTGTAAAATTGCCATCGTTACGCGTCCGTTCAACTTATACTCAATATCGCAGGGGAATCGGACGGACTTTCTATTTTAGACCACGGAGGTATAATTTATTTTACTAAATATCAAGACAAAAATTAAATGTCGATTTAAAAAAAACGTCCATTTTGACGTGTCTATTTCTCGAACGACCCTGTGAAATAGATGTTTAGCTGGAAAAATACAGAAAATACGTTTCTTGAAAGACAATAACGATGTAGTATGCTGGATTTCTATAACTGAATTTTCGGCTAATTTTTTAACGAAGAGGCGAAAATTCACTTTGATATTTAATTTCACCGAAACATTTCAATATAACTTAATCAATTTTTTTTTTACAAAACATTTGATAATTTTTTCAAAATCGTGGAAAAGATTGTAAAAATCTGACAAAAAAATGCGCATTAAATTTTTTTTTAGTCATTCATTGGGTTTTCCTCTTCAACATAACAAATCTAATTCATTGATAAATAAAAATAAGACTAAACTTTTTTTATATATAATTTGGTATTTCTTTGGCACACTCTGATCAATTTTGAAAACAATTCAGCAAAAATTACGTGTCTTATGAATTCATTTCAGGTTTTCCATCTCACATTCTTCACCTGAAAGTTGGGACACCAGTAATGCTACTACAAAAAATTTGTCCACCAAAGTTATGAAACGACACCCAACTTAAAGTGACTAGACTTAATAAGTATGTAATCGAAGCTACGATAATTACTGGATGTGCTCGAGGAGAGTTGGTTTTAATACCCTGCATTCCACTAATTCCGTCGGACTATCCTTTTGAATTTAGAAGAGTACAGTTCCCTGTAAAAGTTAACTTTGCAATAACCGTTAATAAGTCACAAAGACAGGCATTAAAAGTAGCAGGGATAAATTTAAGAGGAGATTGTTTTTCACACGGGCAATTTTATGTAGCTTGCGCCAGAGTGAGTTCATCAAGCAGCTTAATAATTTTAGCTGCTTAACCCCCCCCCCAAAAAAAAAATGTTGTATACAAAGAAAATCTTGCTTAAACTTAGGTATAGAAATAAAATGTGGATGGCCTGCGTTTACAAAAAAAAATCAATACTTTAAAAGGATCGGTTAAGGACAAGGGCATATATATAAGGTGTCCATGGGCGCCGAGACCCTCCCAAAATTAGAAAACATTTTAGGTAATAAGTAATTATTATAGTGGATTTTTGTAATTAAATGCACGAAGCACTGTTATCTTCCGCTAATTCCATTACCCGAGCAATGCCGGGTACGAGAATGCTAGTCTTAATATATATAAATTACGTGTCACGTTGTTTGTCCGCGATGGATTCCTAAACTACTCAACCGATTTTAATAAAATTTATACACCACTTGCAGTTCGATCCAACTTAAAAAATAGGATAGTTTATATCTCAATTTAGAGTCGCAATTTTATTTTATTGCAAATTATTCGCTTATTATCTAGCAAATTAAAACCTGTAATGCTACTTTCTGAGTGAAACACGGCCTTTCGGAGTAGCGATTGCTGATGTTTCGCCCCGTAAAACCACGTTTTTAAAATTGAAATCGTTACGCGTCCGTTCAACTTATATTCAATATCGTAGTGGAATCGGATGGACTTTCTTTCGCTTCTTTCGTATAATTTTTTTAAAGAAATATCGACGCAAAAATTAAACATCGTTTTTTTTTGAAAAAAGTATATTTTTACTGGTCTATTTCTTGAACGACTCTGTAAAATAGACGCTTAGCTGGAAAAATACAAAAAATATGTTTCCTAAAAGACAGTACGATGTAGTATGCTGCAATAAAATAAAAAAAATCGAATTTCTAAAACTGAATTTTTGGCGAATTTTTTAACGAAGAGGCTAAATTTCGATTTAATACACTGCTCAAAACAATTAGGGGAGCACATGGTTTTAACAGAATTACGCGAAGATGTCTACCAATAAATAACATAAAATGAATCATCCATTAATTACAGCCTGCCATGAAACGGAAGAAGAAAACTTTATATGCAAATCAAAGTTCATGACGTCAAAAACCAGAAAAAGGAGATAAGGAGATAACAGTGAAATTTGATTGCACAGTCTTTCTGTTTTTGAGACAAGCTTATGAGAATGTCTGAACAACGTGATTTACCGGAATCCATGGCATGGCATGTCATAGGCCGACTGGAATCAAGCCAAACACAACGGAGTGTCGCGGACGCTGTTGGAGTCACCAGAAGTGTTGTTGCAAGGCTGTGGAATCGATTCCAAGAAATGTTAGACGTCGACCAGGTCAAGGTCGACCACGCGCCACTGCAGCAACTGATGACCGGTATATACGGTTAGCAGCCCGTCGAAACAGAACAGAGAATGCTACTCAGCTGCAAAGACAGTTGTTCTTGGCAACAAGACGAAGGATGTCCAGCCAAACAGTACGTAATAGGCTTCATGGGGGCAAGGCTCTATGCACGTTGGCAAATCTTCTGCATTCCGTTGATCCCACGCCACCGTGCGGCCCGAAGAAGATGGGCTGCTGAACATAGAGATGGGCAGCAATATGATTGGAGCCAAGTGCTGTTTGCAGACGAGTCCCGATTCTGTCTGGAGTGAGACACTCGACTTGTCTGGTATGGCGGGAGAGGGGCACTCGAAATAACCCCGCATTCGTTCGTGAAAGGTCACAATACAGACGAGCTGGTTGGATGGAATGGGGTGGAATCAGCATAGGCGGACGTACGGATCTGTATATCATTCGGAATGGCACTTTGACGGTCCGCAGGTATGCAGACGAGATACTGCGATCTCATGTCATCCCTTACGCTGGAGTCATTGGCGATTCCTTTATTTTCCAGGATGATAATCCCCGGCCGCATAGAGCTCGTCTGGTGGAGAACATGCTTGAAGCTGCAACAATACAGCGTATGGAATGGCCAGAGTGCTCTCTTGACCTGAATCCAATCGATCATGCTTGGGACATGCTCGGACGACGCATTGCTGCGCGGCCAAGGTCGCCTGTGACTATCCCAGACTTGGAGATTGCAATTCTTGAGGAATAGAACAAAATTCCCCAAAGTCTGATCGATAACATCATCGCATCCATGGCAAACAGGTGTGCAGCAGTCTTAGCTGTTCGAGGATACCACACGCTCTATTAAAACTCATGCATCATGCCTATTCAGAGCCTTTTTTTTATTGTTTACATGTAACCAAATTGTTGCCCTAAATCATCTTTTCATGTTTTTTCCATATTTTCAAAGAATTAAAGCTTAATTCCACAATGTTTTATTTTTTCTCTGTATTGCGCGTGGATACGCGTGTACTACCCATTGTATGCCAATACGTTGCTGTCTCGCACGTTCTTGATTTTTTTGCTTGCTCCCCTAATTGTTTTGAGCAGTGTATTTAACTACGCCGAAACTTTTCAAGATAACTTAATCAATTTTTTTACATATAATTGGATAAATTTTTCAAAATCGTGTGAAAGAGTGTAAAAATTTGATAAAAAATTGGCCATTTAAAATTTTTTTGCCATTTATTGCTTTTTTTCTTCAACATTACAAATCTAATCTATTGATGATTAAAAATGAGATTAAACTTTTTTGAAATATAATTTGGTATTTCTTTGGAACACCCCGGTAAATTTTGAAAACAATCCAGCAAAAATTACGTTTCTTATGAAATAATTTTTGATTTTGCAAAGACTGCATTAGAAAAACGATTTTGAGAGGTTGTTTGGTTGGTCCAAAACCGCGAGCGGAAATTCAGTTTTATTTGTTTAGAGATTTGTTGTATTTGCTTAAATTGCTTTTGTTAATAATAATATCGATATTTTTTTATACTGTACTATGATTGCCATGCTTCCAAATAACTTTCTTTATCAACCCTTCTGCCGGTGACCTTCAGATTACTATACTTACGAAAGCGGCGCGTCTGAATCAGGAGTCAGACACACCGCTTCTAATAATTCTAATAAGAATCTAATTTTTATGAAGTGTTAGGATTTGGACAAAAGAATTGCTTTCCCCTTTTGCGATTAGTTCAGCACTGCGGGGTAGGTTGATCAGCAGATATCATGCTGTTAGTGACAGATGTTGGTTATCGCAGTCATTCGAAGTCGACCCAGTCGATTTCGAAGAGCATGTTTCTTTCAGTCGATCGAAAAAACATAGATTGAAAACGCAGAAAATATGATTGTGTTTTAGAGGAATTTTGATTATTTCATGAAACACTACATGAAATTTACATGAGAAATAAATTATTATATGCTTAATAGGATAAGAATCTAATTTTTATGAATTGCAATTGTTCGTCTAATATCTTAATATATATAAATTACTTGTCAAGTTGTTTGTCCGCGATGGATTCCTAAACTACATAACCGATTTTAAAATAATTTACACACCACTTGCAGTTTGATCCAACTTAAAAGATAGGATAGTTTGTTTTTCGAAATATCAATTAGTTCGGGAGAAATTAATTAAACCCCCTTAATTTCTGTGAAATTAAAACCTGTAATGTTTCTTTCCGAGTGAAACACGGCCTTCCGAAGCAGCGATCGCTAATGCGTACTTTTTCGTTTCGTAAAATCGCGTTTTTTAAATTGCCATCGTTACGCGTCCGTTCAACTAATACTCAATATCGCGGTGGAATCGGATGGACTTTCTATCGTAGAACACGGAGGTATAATTTTTTTTAACGAAATATCGGCGCAAAAATTAAATATCGATTTTTTTAAGGAAATGTCAATTTTGACGGGTCTATTTCTTGAACGGCCCTGTAAAATAGACTCCTAGCTGGAAAAACACAGAAAATATGTTTCCTGAAAGACAATACGATATAGTATTCTGCAATACAATTAAAAAATTCGAATTTTTAAAACTAAATTTTTGGCGAATTTTTTTTAACGAAGAGGTGAAATTTCGCTTTAATATTTAATTACGGCGACACTTTTTCAGATAACTTAATCAATTTTTTTTGCATAAAATTGGATAAATTTTTTAAAATCGTATGAAAGATTGTAAAAATCTGATAGAAAATTGGGCATTTAATTTTGTTGTTGTTGTTTATTGGGTTTTCCTCTTCAACATTACAAATCTAATCCATTGATAAATAAAAATGAGACTAATTTTTTTTTGTGCAATTTGGCATTGCTTTGGCACACCCTGATCAATTTTGAAAACAATCCAGTAAAAAGTACGCATCTTATGAATTCATTCCAGTTTTTCCACCTCACATACTTCACCTGAAAGTTGGGACAACATTAATGCTACTAAGAAATCTTTGTAAACCAAAGTTATGCTATGGCACCAGACTACAAGTGACTAGAAATATTAGATATGTAATCGAAGCTACGATAATTACTGGATGTGCACGAGGAGAGTTGGTTTTAATACCCCGCATTCCACTAATTCCGTCGGACAATTCTTTTGAATTTAGAAGAGTGCAGTTTCCTGTAAAAGTTTGCTTTGCAATAACCGTTAATAAGTCACAAGGGCAAACATTAAAAGTAGCAGGGATCGATTTAAGAGGAGACTGTTTTTCACACGGCCAGTTTTATGTAACTTGCTCCAGAGTCGGTGCATCAAGCGGCTTAATTATTTTAGCACCAGAAAAAAAACCAAAAAATGTTGTATAGAAAGAAGTTTTTGCTTAAACGTAGGTATAACAATAAAATGTGGATGGCCTGCGTCTGCAAAGAAAATCAATACTTTACAATGGTTGGTAAGGACAAGGGCATATATATATGGAGTCCAGGAGCGCCGGGAGTTAGAAAAAAAATTAGAATAAAAATTATAGGTAATAAGTAATTATTATAGGGGATTTTCGTAACTAAGTGCACGGAGCACTGTTATCCTCCGCTAATTCCATTACCCGAGCAATGCCGGGTGCGGGAATGCTAGTATATATCTTTATATATAAAATTCTTCTGTGCGTGTGTATGTGACGGAACTCCTCCTAAACGACTGGTCCGATTTTGATGAAATTTTTTGTGTGTGTTCAAGCGGATTCGAGAATGGTTTAGATTCACAATTCAGTCCCCTACAAAATGTAGAATTTTAATTATTAATTAAAAACTATCTTTCCCGCCAAAATAACTTCCTTCCTCCATCCCGAAATGAGTAAAATTTTAGTTTTTTTTTTCTAACAGTGATGAGGCTAGGCTTAACATGTTTCCGATCGACTATTTGAAACGATTTTTTTTATTTTCGTCGCATTTATTGCATTTAAAATTAAGCATCGTTAATCAATCGGCCTTTAAGATTCATTCTGATTTACTTTTGAATTAAAATAAAACAGAATAAAGGAAATTAAAAATTTCTAATCTGTCCAACTCATATAGGAAAAAAAATGCATTTTCTGTTGATGAAGTTTAACGCATGCGCATTTTGTTGAGAACTTTATTTAAACGGAGACAAAACTATTGGTTTGCTGCTTTGTTTTACTTCGGATACACGCTGTTAAAAGTTTAGTTATGTTGCTTTTGTAATTAAAGAATATTTCTGTTATATATTTTTAAGTACATCTTTTTTTAAAAGTTATTTTAAGTCGTAGTAATAAGTAATTGCCAAATGAATAAGGCTTCGGGTTTTTTCCCATGCTAACAATGTTCGGCTTAACATGTTTTCAAGATTCTGTTTATATTCTTTTAAAATTTTTGCTGCAAATTAAATTTAGAAAAATGTAATTTTCAGCACATGATTCTCTTTGGGTGATTAGTTGTTTAACCCCCTTCTTCGCCAAGTTGGCGATAATTCGCCAAAGATGGCAACTTTATGGTTTTCCTTTTCTTATGTTCTTATGGTTATGGTTTTCGTGGTTGGCGATTTTTGAAAAGCGCGCCAAGCAGGGGGTTAAACTACGATCACACCTATCTATATTATTAATTGTATAAATCAACTTCATGAAAGCAAAATTGTTTAATTCATGCAGAGTATTCATTCAAATCCGGACCCAATGACCAAATTGTAAATCTGTATTAATAGGCACAAATATTGTTTTGAAATTTTCATAATATTTTGCATGCTTAAATTAATTCAAAATGTGATTTTCCCTTCATCGCCAAATTTCTCGCCAATTTGGCGGAGGCCGTATACGGGAGCTGATCCTTGAGGGGAGCGGTCTTCAATAAAAAAAATATATAAATACATAAACTTTCAGAGTTGTAACTAAAAGTAAAATGCATAGAGTATTTGAAATTTTGAAGAGCATCACAAAATTTCATTTTGAGGAAAAGCTAAAAATACATTTAAATGTACATTTACAGACCAAAAACATAATTGAAATAAATTAAATTTGTTAAATATTCATATTTATTAAAATAATTGTTTATTTTATGAAATATATTTATCTATAAATTTAAAATATTTTTGTAAGAGTTCTCAAAGAATGTAAAGGAAATACTATTGGTAAAACCAAACCAACTCCTTTTTTTCATCAAAAAAAAGTTGAAATAAAAATTAGACTTTCTTAATAGCATTTCATTCGCCACAAAGATTAATTTATATTCATATAACTTTTTTAAACTATATATGCAGCCATAAAAAAATATAATACAAAAATTTGAAGGAAATCAAAATTCACCTGTTTCATAAATTATGAGCTCATGTTTTTCTTCTAATTTGACATGTACTGATTTTTTAAATTTTTTTTTTCATATTCATTGTTATTGTTGAAATTCCTGGGCCTCACCATAACGTGATGTAACACTTTCGCGCAAGCGCATTGGTGACGTCAGGGAAATATCCCATGATCCCACAGTAACAGCTGTGAGTTTGAATTTCGGTTCTGGTTTTTTTGTGTAGCTGTAGTTGGATTAGGGGTGTGAACGCATCCAGAGATGGTTGGTTGTAGGCGATGTGAATGATTCCAACAACTAAAAATATATATGTATATATTTGTAAATAATTATCTGTGCCTGTGTCCTCGTCAAGCAAATAAAAAATAGATGAAAATGAAAACCCTGGACTAATGTTTTCGATGTTGTGTTCTGATTCACGTTGGAATACCTCGATTCTATCTCATCTAGAAGTTCCCGGAACAACAAAGGTGAGAGTATCTTTTCTCTTACACTTCGATAAGTGAATTCGGGGCTTAGAAATCCCAAAAGTTATTATATGATTACAATATGATACACGCTTATAAGATACAATTTATTTTATATAATGAACTTTTTTTTCTGAGTTATAATAAAGCAGCAATCAAATTTTGATATATTTTCTTTGTGGAGACAAGAAGGCCTCTACAACTTTGTTGCTCACTTCAAAGATGTTTTTTTTATGTAAGTTCCCTTTCACCAGTAAATACAGAACGAAATTCTTTACCATATTTAGCACATAATAGACACATTTTTGACGAAAAAAACTTGCTTGAAGGATTTGAAGAAATTTTTCCTGACATTCATGGCAAAGAATATTCTTCAAAAAAGAATACTAAAGTGATTGCACAAAACAATGTAACTATTATATACAATTTTAAGATGATGAATTCACTATTTCAGGTTTATTGCAGTTGGTAGAAGCTCCCAAAATTTCATTAGAATTGCTTGGTTATGAATCAAAGGATTTCTTTGTCCATCATATATTAACATTTTCAGACTTTGTCTGCTTTTATTTGGACGTCCTTTAGGCTTTCGGTAATGAAAACTGATAAAAAATGTTTAAAACAAAATTTAGAAAGAAAAAAAGGTAATTAAAAGTAATTTTTAATTTTAACCCTGAATAGAACGGTTTTTGTATCTAATTTCAAAGGAACTAAAACGAGCCATTCGAATATGAAATGTATGACGAATGAATGAATAAACCAAAACAAATAACAAAAGAAAGAAAAGGTAGAAGTTTTTAACATCTGCCAAAGCAAAAACAATACCTTAAAATCCGAATTACAAATAATGCTCACTAGCAGTGTTTGGAGGAAAACGAAACTGTTTTTACTGCAGCTGTCCAAATGGAAACAAGTGGGTGTGGCATCCTAATAACAATAAAAAAATGCTGATATTGAGCAAACGAATTAATATATCTTAACAATTTTTTCCCCAAACGATAGCTTACAGTTTAAGTATACATCAAATATCAAAATAAAGATATTGCAAATTTCATCGATCTTTTATACCTGAAAGGATATGTTTTAAACAATTATTTTTTTTTAGTGCTTGATGCATTTAAAACTAAACATTGTTAATTAATCGATTTTTTTCGGATTCATTTTGAAGTACTTTTGAATTAAAATAAAACAAATAAAGGAATTAAAAATTCATAACCAATTTTTGTTACCCAAACTGGTGTAGAAAATTCACGCATTTGCTTAAAAATTTAAAACGAACTCCCTCTAACTGTCAAACATTTGACATTAATCAAAGTATAAGAAAGGAGTATTAGGATTATCTTTGTCAAAGCCTTCAAGTTGATTTCTTTCGACCCTGCTATTTCATGATAACATGCATCTATAATGAATACATTATTAACCCTATTAATAAGCTTTAAAACAAACATGTTTTAATTTATATCTTTTCAATGCAGAGCTAATTTGTAAAAATTTACCACATAACTTGAGATTGAAGACTGGCTCACCTATCATTTTGCTTCGAAATTTGAATGCACCAAAATTATGTAATGGCACGCGATTAGTCATTAAAAAAATTATGAGAAATATTCTTGAGGCTACTATTTTGAACGGCAAATTTCAAGATGAAGTCGTACTTTTACCACGGATCCCAATGATTCTTTCAGACTCACCTATTCCATTCAAACGTTTGCAATTTCCAATTCGCTTGGCATTTGCTATGACTATTATTAAGTCACAAGGTCAAACGATGACAATTTGTGGCTTAGATTTAGAAAGGCTTTTCACACGGCCAATTATATGTTGCGTGTTCGAGGGTTGGAAAACCATCGAATTTGTTTGTTTATACCCCACAAGGATTAACCAAAAATATCGT
>JAOUZG010037739.1:0-11163 GCA_026289955.1 Argiope argentata
TTTTGTGCACCTGACGCGTCATTTTATTAATATTTAAATCTGTATAAATAATAAGATTAGTGTGTTTGCCTCGTTCTTTTTTTTCAAATTTGAAAATTGTTTTTTTTATTGGGCTTTTATATTTTTTATCAAATACTTAATAGCGTGATTTTCTTCTAATGTCGTAAATGAAGTAGGAATCATTTAATTGAATATGTGACGAGTTTATATGAGAATGTTATGTAACAGAAAAGTGAGAAGGTGAAGTAATATGAAAATTAATTGGAATAAAGGCAGAATTATTATTTAAGTTCACGTACATACATGGAAGGAAGGGATATTAAGGGTAAATGTGCCCTTCTGTAACTTTACTGGCATAAATTGATATGGTTAGTATGGATTCTATTAATTTGAGATACATTTTTGTATGCTATCGACAGAAACGGAATGATGTTCTCAAATAATATTGATATTTTTATGTATACTGATTACTATTCTTATTTCTAATGGTCCTTCTCACTTAGCATATAATGTTACAATAAAAAGAGGCAACCGACAATCAGTAGCCGAATATACATCACATTAAGCTCTTAATCACGTGAGATCAAGACCCGCCAACGGCAATAATATAGATGCACATCAGCTTCTGATCAAGTGACCCATACAATGCAGAATATTTGTCCATCCAACTTTAGTAAGAAGATGCAGCTGGAATTGCTGTTAAATAGGAATCAGCTGTGTAATGAAGAATTTTATAATAATATTTTTGCTTAATTGAATTAATATAATTGCAATTTATTGTGCAATGGAAGCTACAACTTTCGTGCTGATATTATTAGACTTAAAACCACTTGCAGAAAAATAACAAAATAACTAAAAATCTTATAAGGCTATAACAATAGTACAATTCTCCTGCATACTTTTATTAATACATGACATATTTTTTGACTGACTTATCAACATAAAAGCAATGTGTAGAATACTGAATGGACTGTATGCAAATTTTTCCTATAAATTTTCAGATATTTTTATAATATCGCATAGGATTAACAATTATATTTAAGTATTTTTACCGAATTTAGAAAAAAAAACACCTCAGGGCATATAAATAATAGTTTAAATTTCGGGCAACTTGATTAATAAATTAAAATAACAATATTTCATACCACTTTAATTATAGCCTAAATATTTTTTCAAACTTCATTACGAAAGAAATGGAGGAAAAATCCCATCTACTAAGGGTAATGACCTCTCTTGCCAACACCAAATGTCCAAAAACTGAAATACAATTTTTTAAAAATAAAATTTAAAAAATATTAAAATGAAATCTGCTATACATATTTTAATGCATCATGTTAGAACATAATTTCTTGAACGGCCAAGCACCACGTGCTCTTGCAAGTTAAATTATATTTTTATTCATTTTAATCGTTTCATTGAATGAGTCACTTTAGTATTGCAAGCGATCATAAAAAACTTTGTCTCGTATTAATTGTTTAAAAAAATCACATTTCCTATTTATTTCATTTCATATAATCATGTGCTCAAAATGACATTTTTCTAGGTTTTATATGCTGTAGTCATTAACTTTTTTTTCATCAAAGTTCTGTAAATGTAATGACAACGTGTTATTAAATGCTGATTTGTTGAAATGCTCGTACAGATAATAAAATTTTTATTTTTCGCCTTTTGATTTCTTTATTTTTTGCCCACAGGATTTTTTTGAACGCCACGAAACCTCAATGCTAAAAAAATATCATGTTCTGATATGATAAAAATAAAAATGAAAGAAGATTTATCTGTAGAGAGGCCTTTTCTATTTACAATAATGCTTTCCAGAAAACAATTTTGGAATGTAAAAGATACTGCTTAGTTATATATTCATCAGTGCAATTTTGAATAGTTTAGAGGAGACAATTTTGATACAGAATAACATTTGAAATTCTTTTATTCCTTTCAAACAATTTTGAAACTTCAGACTATATTGATCTTCACATTATTAAACACATCTATTGTACGTCTTTGAAACAAAATGTACTGCATATTTTAACATTTTTAAAGAGCAATCTAGAAGTTAAAATAAATTTATGTATCTGACTGCTTTATTTTCAATAGATAAACATGTTTTTTATTTTTTTTATTGCTTAAAGCCATCAAAAAATTGATTTTTTTCAAAAAATCTACTCTCGAATGAATATTTTATAATGTTCTTCATCTGTCAATTGCTATCCTTAAATGCATTCTCGACGATCTATTAAGTCCTGCTGTATTTTCAGAATTTACCTGGAATCTTTTCCTTTTTCCCAGAGAAGGAAAGCACTTCTTGTGCTAATAACCCATTTGAATGGATTACTAATTACCTTAGAATGTGAGGATATAGATTGTATTCTGTTTTTTTCATAGCATTTGATTCTTAATTATTCACGTCTTTCATCCCTTCAAATTACATTATCAACCATTTTTTACAGTTTTTCCAATTATTAAAATATTTCCCTTTCTAGGTAAGAATATAATAAATAAATACTCGTTTTCTTCTGATTGTGGCTAATGACTCAATTATGTTTTTTATTAAAATGTCAGATAAAAGAAGATATATAGATCTGTATTTGGATAGCATAAGCCATCAATTTATAAATTCAATAATGCTTGAGTAATTTTTCTGAGGAAATATCATCGTCACTGAAATATGTAAGCTTTAGCTATACACAGAAAGCTTATATTTATATATGAAGAAGGATTTTAGAAATTAAACTGTGGAAGGAACACTTTTAAGGATTTTAAGACATCTAATAAGACAATCCTTTCTACTTAAGTCTCCTGTAAATGTATTAATATAGACAAGAATTATTTTGTACATTCTACAGAATGTTTGTTGTTGTCCTTCTTGTATTCTGCATTACAATGGAAGAAGGAGTGCAGTAGCCTCTGAGGGTATAAACCTTAGAACACCAGAGGGAAGAAGCCTGAATTCTAGCTCACATACATCACAAACCTTTTTTTTTTACGAGGAGGATTTCATTCATGCATTTTATTTATTCATCCACAGATCGCAATTCAGATTTGGGGGAAGAATGATCACCTCTGAGCTAGCATTCTCTATGGTATTACTCTCAAAGTGGAGGACTTTGAAATGACAACTGATTTAACGTGGACCAGCCACCATACACACACACGGTGAGTCTTCAGCTGGCAGGTTCGAACTCGCAGAAGAGATGCGAATTTAACGTCCTATCAACTAAAAAATTGTTTTTATTATATTTCGTAATCTAGACAATTATAATGTTGTAAGTTAACGCGGAAAAGTGAAAATAACTAACAAGTATATGAAATACTATATAAATTTTTTTAAGCTGACTTTCATGAGTGGCATCAGATAACAAATATCGATTAATTGTTAAAGTGTTTAATTAAAGGATGGATGCATTTTTTAAAACAATATTGAAAAATTGTTAAGGTTAACATTTTAATTTAATATTTTATCTAATTTTACCCTCTTTCATCTTTAAGAATGTGTTTAGTCAATGGTTCCCCCCCCATGCAGTCTTGATATGATAGATATCTGGAAATGTTCTTTCATCAATTTTAGTAATAACTTACAAATGAAACGTACTAAAAATGTATTTTGAGTTAGCTCATTATTAGAGATTAATTTGTATTCCCTATGAATAGAACCATCTGATTATTAATTACAGAAAGAAAAAAAGAATAATTGCGAGATTTTTAAGTAATAAGCATAAGTATAACCTCTGCATAAAGCTGACATCAATTAACATTTTTTTCAAAACTATACTTAATCCATTTCGATCAGAAATAACTCTAAAGTTATGTATTAAATTTCAATAATTGATAGACTTTTAAAGGGATATATGCTTTCCAATCTACTTATCTACAAATGATTATTGAATCATACTCTTAAAAATGAAATATTCGCTTTTAGAAGAACTTATTAAAGCTAAGCTCTATAACGGAAGATGAACTTAAAAGTTTCGCAGGAAGTATTTTGTTTGAGAGTTTAAAAGCTTCGCTTGAAATGATTAAATTTAACCATCTTCAGAGGTTAGTTAATGGATTATGCGTCAAAATGTCGATTCTGTAAGTCGTAAAGCTAACATTTAGAAAAGAATTTAAAAGCTCTTATTGATTAAGGAAGATCTTCAGAAAATATTTCTGATAAAGGATTATTAGAGTTTATTTATATCAAGAAATATAAGAAACTTCCGTTATTTCGTCAGATTGGTTTTGTCACTCTGTCTCCAGCTGATTAATTGACAATGTATATTGATGATTATTATTATGATGATGGCGTGTCCACTTTACAATGGAAAAAGGGTGCAGTAGCCTCTGAGGGTATGGACCTCTCAGCACCCGAGGGCAGAAGTTTGGCATCTGGCTCATATGAGGACGACACACACACACTCGTTTTCACACCCGTTTTATACTGGGGGGGGGCATTCACACACCTCACAGATAGCAAAACAGAAGAACAGGCATGAACTGACCAAGACTCACACCCGGAACGCCCAGATCACGAGGAAGAAGAACTACCTCTGTGTCATGACACCGGCATAACGTATATTATTACTGTTATGTGTGTCGGCATAAAACATTTCAATTTTTCTGTTAAATAGTACAAATAAATAAGATGTGGCTTTCAACTGTTGTAGCAGTCTAGTAATCTATAAATGTTATTATCCACGGTTAATAAATGGACATCAGGACTCTGAAAAATGGATGATGTATCGTTATTAAAACTTCAGATCCTAAGATTCTACAGGAAAATTTCATATGAAGCCACATCATAAAAGACATAATTATATAGAGGATTTAATTGCAAAGTTTCCGCTCTCATTGTTTTCCTATCAGTAATTTACTATTTTCTTTTTTTGAATATTATCTGCATGGGCTATTCCTTACATAACTTTATCTTGTTTTTATCACTTTATCTCCTTTTTTTTACTATTCTTTGAGATAAAGCATCCTTTTCAATTATGCTTCATCTTCCTTTACTGTACATCCACAGATTCATTTTAGTACAGTGTAATAATCGGCAAATAAAAATGAGATTTTGACACTCACTGCCTTTGATTTTCTATTAACAAGACAGTTCAAAAACGCTTTAGGTTAAATTGGTTATATTTCGAATGATGTTTACACTTCAAATGTGTAGCTTTTGAATTGGATAAAAATTAGTTATAAATAATTGGATAAAATATTAAATAAGAATTACACATTGATTGATTCAAAAGAAAGATTTGTATTGATATATTTGGGTATTGAATGCTCTTAAAAGCAAAACTACTTCAGATTTTGGGGAAATAGGAGCTTACATTTTTTGACCCTAGAATGCATACTATTTATCACCAAAACTATTTACATTTTAAATTATTGCTTATAATTAAGAAAATTGTTTTTAAAAAACATAAAATCATTTTCTTCTGAAATTAAAAAAAAAATTAAATTGAGCACATGTTTATATTATAAATTAAACATTAGCTTACTGACACTTATCACATTATAAGAGTTCTGAAATTAAAAAAATAAAAATTTCTATTTAATAATATATTTTTTCAATGTAAAAAAAAATATGTTAATAGTATTTTTATTTAAAAAAAGCCATTCATAAAAAGCTATCATGGTATTTTTCCAAGTTTACAATTTAATTCTAATTTTAGGCTAATATTTCAACATATAAATATTTCTACACATACTTATCAAGAAGTGTTTAAAACAGAAATTCCACGTCTATTGTGGTCTTTTCAAACAGTCACGTGATGCATATAAACGGAAATAAAAGCATATATATATAATAGAGTGTAGGACTAATTGTTCTAATTTTCTTTGCTAAACTCTAAATGGTAATTCCAAAATTCTGATTTATTTATTTTGGTTTTATTCATATTTTTTCTCAGATAGAGTGATAAAATTTTTATAAATATAATATTTATGTACAAATTAAAAAAACATATTCTAAAACGGTTAAAGTTTACTCATAAAGTTAACTTTATCATTATTCTTTCTACATTAGACAAATACCACACAAATAACAATATTTTAACATTACCCGAAGGCATTTATTAACTTGCGTGAGAAATGGCATCTCCAGCTTTCTCTGCCTTTTGTTCGCAAGTAAATTCCACGAAGTGTTACTCCCGTCTCTATCTTTATGTGCGTGTCATAAGATTTTTTTTTCTCCCCTGTCTACATCTGCCAAAAGAACAGCTGTCAATGATGCTTATTTAATAGCATTTCACTCAAAGCTAGGAAATAACTGTTTGAACCCACTCTAATAAAAGAATAAGGAAACAAACAAACACGCCAATAAAATACCTTTAGAAAGCTTGGTAAACGTAAATATACAGATGGAAGTAAATGCAATATATGTCTTACTTCTGCCTGTGAAATGTTTAGTCAATTTTAGAAAGAAGCGTACAAGAGGTTTATTTACATGATGACTGCAGCTTTCTATATGGTTCATAGTTTTCCATCATATTTTTATTTGGTTTTCATTTTGTTTACATTAATTCTGCCAATAATAAAATGAAATATGAGTATAAATATGATGCTATGTTATTCAGTTTCCTTTTATTTACATTAACTATACTAATATTGAAATGAAATATGCGCTAGCAATCTTGGCATGTTATTCATCTACATTTTATTTACATTCACTCTGTTAAAGATGAAATTAAATGTGCTTATAGCTATGTTATTCAGTTTCCATTGATTTGCATTGCTCTGCATATAATGAAGTGAAATATTCGTGTAATTATGGTTTTATGTCATACAGTTTCTTTTTATTTCCTTTAAAGTTACAAGTGATGAGTGAAAGGTGCTTATGGTCATGTTGGAATGTTATCCAGCTTCCTTTTATTTAAGATAATTCTGGTAATAATGAAGTGAAATGTGAGCATATCTACACTAGCTTATAATTCAGCTTCCTTTTATTTACATTACATTAACTATGCTAATAATGAAGTAAAATGTGCACATTGTTATATATGTATATTATTCAGTTTCCTTTTATTTACATTAACTCTGCAAATAATGAAGTTAAATCGTATAACTATGGTGGTACGTTATAGAGTTTCTTTTTATTCCTTTAAAGTTACTAATAATGAAGTGGGATGTGCGTATAGCTATGATGTTATGTTATTCAGTTTCCTTTTATTTACATTTACTATACTAATAATGAAATGAAATATTCGTTAGCTATCTTATTATGTCATTCAACTACATTTTATTTACATTAACTCTGTTATAATGAACAGTAATATGCTTTCAAATATGTGATATGGTATTCAGCTTCCAGTGATTTGCATTAACTCTACTAATAATGAAGGGAAATATTCCTATAACTATGGTGTATGTTATACAGTTTCTTTTTATTTCTTTGAGAGATACTTATAAGGCAGTAAAATGTGTTGATATGTTATCCAGCTTCCTTTTATTTACAGTAATTCTGCTAATAATGAAGTGAAATATGGGCATGATTATATTTGTATATTAATCAGCTTCCTTTTATTTACATTAACTAGGCTCATAATGAAATGAAATATGATTTTACCCATGTGATGTGTCATACAGATTCCTTTGATTTACATTAGCTCTGCTAATAATTAATAATTAAGTAAAATATTTGTATAACTTTGGTGGTATCTTATACAGTTTCTTTTTATTTCCTTTAAAAATACTAATAATGAAGTGAATTTTGCTTGTATCTGTGTTGATATGTTATCCAGCTTCCTTTTATTTACAATAATTCTGCTAATGATGAAGTAAAATATCTATATTTGTATATTATTCAGCTTCATTTCATTTTTATTCATTATACTAATAAGGAAGTGAAATTTGAGCATTGCTAATTTTTATATTATTCAGTTTCTTTTTATTTACATTAACTCTGCTAATACGAAGTGAATTGTAAGTATAGCTATATTGGTATATCATCCATTTTCACTTTATTTATATTACCTCTGAAATTAATAAAGGGAAAAGGGCTTATAACTGTGATGCTATATTATTCGGTTTCTTTGCATTTACGTCAATTCTGCTAATAATGGAAGGAAATATGTGTATATATGTGTTGGTGTGCTACAGACATATGTTTGGACATAAAGAAAACCGGTCTTGAAGAGTTGTTTGAACATTTTTTAAAGGATAGCAATAAACAATTCGGTATATTTTTTCCTGAAAATTGCATCAATGAAATAGAAACAAATACGAAAAGAAAGCACATTTGAAAAATAAATCACATAAAACAATTTTTCTTCTCATGTCTTTCGTAACATTCTAAAATGAAAGTGTTTCATAAAACCAAATTAATTTCTTCATAAATATTTTTACATTTAAAAAAAAATGTATCGAATCTGTCCTACAATATCATTTTATGTTTCAAAGATATTTATATATTTTTCATTCCTGGAACATATATCTTATAGTCAGTTTTTTTTCATTATTCAAATACAAAATTAGAAGATATGAATTTTCATATGAAGAATGTTTTCTTCTTTTGCATGCTTTATTTAAAATTTTTGATTTTACAACTAATTTTGTTTTAATTACAGATACGTTACAATCTTAAAGTAAAAAAAAAATTAAAAGTTCTTTTTATAATACATGAATTACTCTTAATAGTACACTAATGTCAAATATAGTGGAATTTATAAAATTAAGATTTCAATAATTTTTGAATGTTTCTTTTTTACTACTATTCTTTGTTTATCCTGCGATATTGTAATAATTCTATAAATAAAAACAATCAAATATTTTGAAAAAGTATACAAATTTACATAAAAGTGTCCTTAAAAATGTTCCCTTAATTATTTCCATATATTAAGAAACATTTTCCGTTTCAACGTGAAATAAATATAACTTTGAAGTATAAAACATGAATTTTTTTACAATCAATAATCCATTCAAATCAGCTATTGCCCAAAATTCTTGTGATGTTTTGTCGGACAATTATAATTAAATTTGCAGACTATCTCCATGTATATTATCTGAACATGAATAAACATTTGAATTAATTGCAACGAAATCTTAAATAACCTGACCCTAGATAACTTTTAGGTTAGAAAAACATCATAAATGTACCTATTAGTAAATGTACAACATACCTTTTCTATGAAAATTACTAATTTTATGAATTGGTTAAATGTTTACTTTTTAATGAATTTCCTTCGGTACAACAAACGATAAAACTTATCCACTTTTAATGCACGAGATCGATACAATTCGAAGAGTAAACTGTATTTTTAAACTAACCTCAAGTTTCTCAAATAAAACTTACTACGTTAAGCGTTCTCATTATTCCTCCATATCACTTTCTTTATCCCGTATGTAATTTTTTAAAACTTTTATTTAGGTTTGTCGCTCATTAGTAAGTGCTGGAGAACATTTTTCTTCTTTAGGAGAAGAAAATTCTGGAATTACAATTGACGTTAATCAGGTAGGTGATTAAGTTTCTCATTGCCTGAGAATTGAGAATGATTCTTTATTCTGTATCCTTCGCTATGACTGATTAATAGATTCTCTTCACGATCTGCCACCAATCAAATTACACAAAATAATTTTACTCTCTTTCCTCTTCAATATCAGCTAGCTTTCTTCTTTCTATATGCACAAGCGATGGAAAGTTGATTCTTTGGTATTTTCTCTTAACTAAATCATTATTATTTTGTAACACTTCATCCATTAATTCGTTGAAGAAGGAAAATCGAAAAATCATGAGTTTCGATGGATTATGTTCGTCTTTTTTACTAAGCTGCTAATGAATGATTGCGATGAACAATTTAAAAATATATTTGGAAGGATTTGATTTCACGATCAAATTAAAGAATGATAATTTAATTAATGAAGTTAAAGAATGATAATTTAATTAATGAAGTTAAAGAGTTATACATTTAATTAATGTATTCTAGTTGATTTTGTATGGTATTTTTGTAAGAAGAAACATTATGCTTATATCAATATACAGCTAGTAATTAATATTTATACAGCCCATCTACTATACTGGTCAAATGTTATGCAAGTTTAAGAAATTTCACCTATTTTTTAAAGAATGAGCTACCTAAAATTAAAATTTTTTTCATTTAAAGTCTTATTATTTAATGTCAATATTTTAAATTATTTTAAAGTGTAGATAAAATTAGTTATTGATAAAAAATATTTAATTCTAAAAAGCTTAAGATACAAACAAAATAAAATGGTTATCAATACCGATATCAATTCTGAATATCGGTAAGAATAAAATGAAGTGAAGAAAAAATTGTAAGTTATTTTGGATTAAATAAAGTAACAACTTCTAAATTTCGTTGAATTATGTTAGCTTTTGAATTAAGTTGTTAATATCTATCTCTTACGAAAGATGGGCAAATGTATTTGGTAGTTAAATTCACGATAAAACTAATAAATTAATTTGAATTAACTATCAATAAATAGTATGTACACACTAAAAATGAACAATGTCAAAGAGTTAATCATTTAATTAATACTTTCTTGTTGATTTTATTGTTTTGTTTCTATAACAAGCAAATTATAAATTTATATATGTCAATGTATGGTCAGTAATTGGTATATACACAGTATATCAATACATATGCTTAATTTTTTCTTTTATATTAAGTCATCTTTCCTTTAAGTCATTTCATTTTTCATTAAGTTTCCATTAAGTCACTTTTTCTTTTCAGATGGGTCTCTTTTTTTGTTTTATATCGATATTTTTTTTCTTCTGTCTTACTATCTATAGATGTTATTTGAATTCATTAGTTAATATTCACTTCACATTAATCATTAACTTCAATTACTCCAATGATCTTTTACATCCAAATAAATTACAAAATCAGTGTATGTTGAACTATATTATCTATTTTTAAATGCAAAATTAAATGACCGTTTTTATTTAATTTTATGCTTGTTTTTTAAAAAATCAATGTATTGTTGTCAAGAGCTTTATATGTCTGTTGTTGTTGTTACTAATGGCGCTTGCCATGGACAAGCGCTCTGACGACCATCTGCGATTTTAAGCCGAATGAGTGTCTCTTGTTTTTTTGTAGTTGCACCAACTAGGGCCGCCTTACCTACAACAGTCATCATATTTTCTTGCACAGCCTCTTTTGGCAGAGGGGCACATTCACACATAGCACACAGAAGAACAGCCATGTCCGAACCGGGACTCGAACCCTG
>JAOUZG010037746.1:0-28015 GCA_026289955.1 Argiope argentata
ATGAGTTAGCGTTAATGAGACTGAGCGCAAGTGACACATTCCCGTCCGATTCGGGAGCGATGGGTCCCACCCGTACTCCTTCGTCCACGTCGTCCCACGACAAAACTCCCTTCCTGGCTCTCTTTCTCCGGCTACAAAACGTTGATGTACCCCGGTTGATGCTCTGATGCGATGCAACATTTGCTTCCTCCGACATGCCTGATTCCTACTGTGGTGTCCCATCCCCTTATTATTTCTTCAAGAAGTGATTGCTTACTCTGCTGACCATCATCGTTGTGTTTGTGCTCCATATCCTCGTTTGCGTGCTCCTTCTATCTTCAGTTTCCAACTCCGTACCTGCCAAGGATAGTTCAATTCAGAAAAGTGATTTGTGTGTGTGCAGTGCTCCAAATTTAACAGTGCCTCGAGTGATTCTTCACCAAATGATTAATTAGTGTTAAAAAAAAACCTCCATCAAGTATCTCAATTGAAAATCAAAATTCATATCGTGTTTTTCATTTTGATTTTTCATATTTAAATTTGGTTATTTTTACAAATTATATTTTTACATTATTATTTAAAATATTGAATTATTTTGTCTTCCATTGAAATCTACTTTTTAAACAAATTTATTTATAACATTAAAGTGTGTTTCATTTAAAATTGATTTATATGCTATTAAATGAAGGAAAGATGATTTGCCCAATTAAATTAAATTTTTCTAACTCTAAGGTTTTAACATACATGCTTGTGAATAAAAAAAGTGAACGACCAAAGTTCTTTTATACTATATAATTGCACCAGATAATAAGAATTATGTAGTAAATGCCTCAGGGGAAATATTAACACCTCTGACAGCCATTAAGCTACTTCTATTATCATTATGTCAAAATACATACGAGTTTATTTTCCAAATATTAAGAGAGTATCTTGAATCTTGTGTTTGTTACATTTATTTACAAATGTTTTGCATGAAATTTTTGAATCTTTCATGTTTACATTTCCAAAAATGTTATAAGAAATCATTACTTCTAAGTTTTCCTTTGATATTTTAATATTACTGAATCTTGCAAATATTATTTTCCTGTCCTAGGTTTTATTTGAACTTTGAAAAATATTATGTTGATTATTTTGAGTTCAAATATTATATTGGAAATCATAATTATATTGAAATTTCAATTGGGTGAAATCAAAACAATATTGATATCATATTTAATAATCCTTTGCTTTATTTTAATTTAATCTTGTTGAGTCAGACTTCTTACCATTTGAGAATAAAATAATAATATCAAATTGACTGCCTTCAACAATTTAAATACAATAAGTTTATACAGAAAGATGATCAGAATGATTTTATGCATAATATCGTTTAATTTTAATATTTTTATTCATTAGTTAAATTTCATATTATTTTCACATTTATAATTCCTGGCCTGTTTAAGCTTCTAATATAAGTTGTTGAAGGAAATTTCTGTGTAATGTGAAGGTAAGGGAAACTTGTGCATCACTAATAATATGCATTTAAACTAAGATATAACTTTAAATATCCTTTCAGATATTGACTTCTCACTCAGACACCACTGTAAGGTATGGTTGTGTGTCCAAGGGTCCGGATGCACTTCCGCGTCTTGCGGTGGGGGGGGGGGAATTGTAATGATATTTTGAAACTCTTAATTTTAATCTTAATTAATTTCCAAAGCCCTATCTTAATTTAGACCATAGTAATACCATTCTAAAATATTCTCTTAATTCATGATCCATTTCACTCGCTCTTGTTAATTAATTCAAGAGAATCTGTGTAAAATTGCTGAAACAGCTAAACGCCTGTTACTTTCTCACACTCCGTGGGAGAGATGAAAACTGCTGACCTAAACAAAATACTTTTAAAAAGATCCCTGTGTTTCCCTTACCTCTTATTTGTGAAACATGAAATCCCCACTCAAATCCAAGTTGATAAGGTCTATAAAAAATATTTATCCCTATCCAAGTCTTGGTATTTAAGACCAAGGATAATGATTTTCCGCCCCTTTTTTGTACACTTAGCTTTCGTGAGTTCTGTGTTGTGCAAGTCGCCTTAGCTTGTAAATAAGGCCTGCTCCCGTGATGGAATAAAAAGAACTAAAAATTCAATCTGTATTCTCCATGATTTCGGCCACGACTCTGCTATTTCTTCTCAACAAATCATTTAAATGTGTTTTTCATTATATATATATATATATATATATATATATATATATATATATAGGAAAATAAAGCATATCATTTATATATATGTGATGGAACTGCTAACAGATCTCATATCCTGTAAGCCGCCTGTTGGCCTTGTAGCATCATTTATCACATAATGCTTTCCCGCCATTATTATTTTGACACTGAGAGGGTAAGACGTACCAATCACGCTCATGTATCTTTTTATATGCTTTATGTTTGTTTAGTAATGTGTTGTCCTTCTTATCCTAATAAATATATTTTACATATAAACGTTGGTCGTTGCATTTTCCTACATTCCCACATTTTTGGAGTTTCGGCCTTTCTCATGAATACCCCTAGCTAATCCAGCCCTATATTATACACAAGTTGTTAGCAAAACTTATTTAAGATGTTAAAGTGAGGCTAAAAATTTTCAAAAGAATGAATTTTTGCTATGGTTAATTTACTGGACTGCTGAATGGACGTTAGTGTGTATTTTTGATGAATATGATTGAAGTAAAAGCTTTCTAGATTCAATTACTTCGTGTTGCGGCAAGCAAGCAAGTAAACAATTTAGCATAATTACCTTTTGCCCCAGTGGCATCACCTGTTTTGTTGTTATTCTAAAATTACTTATATTTGTAACGTCTACTTTGTAAAGAATAAAATTATATTTCATTAACGTCGTCTCCCAAGATTTAAATACTTCGTTTCCTTGTGGAAATTTGATGATATATACTGGTTGCTTTAAAAAAGGAACATCATCCAGTTCGACATTTCTAAAGTAAAAAAGAAATTGAGTTCTTTGTAGACGTAAATTATTTAGGAGTAAATAGTTTGACTGCGCCCAACTTGGTGGGCGCTATTTTTTCCTCCCTAAATAAACGTGATTTCTGATAATATTGTAATTAATAGTGCATTACTTCATTTGATTCTCCCTTTAAATTTTAATCTGGATTGAAAATGTATTAGTTCTATTTTAATTGATTAAAATGTTTTTTAAATTAGGTGATATTCAAGTAATCGCAAACTCCCTTAAATATGATAAACTAATTCAGTAAAATTGCTTGATTCTGTGTTAGGTTACAATAATTTAAATAATTCTTCCCATAAAAGAATGAGAAATTTTGAAAGATTTGGAAATTTAGTTGTAGAAAAACATAAACAAGAGTTGCTGCAGGCGTCCTGGTACAGAGGTAGAGCACTTCCTCGTGATCTGGCTGTCCCGGGTTCCAGTTCCAGTTTGTGCATGGTTGTTCTTCTGTGTGCTATCTGTGAGGTGAGTGAATGCGCCCCCCCCCCCCCTGGAAAAAGGGTATGTGCAAGCGAATGTGATGTGTAGCTAAGTCGTACTCTTGGCTTTAGTTGGCGCTTCGAAGAGAAGCTCATTCGACTTAAAATCGCTGACGGCCGTTCGCGCGCTTGTCCATGGCAAGTGCCATTAGCAACAACTACAACAGAATTCCTGAACAATTTTTCTTTATCTGATTTTATTTCTGTTTTAGGTTTATTACATTTAGAAGTTACTAACAGTGACAAAGACGCCTTGTGTTAAAATATTTTTAAAGCCCTAAAAATGTAACAGAATTTCATACTTCGCTAGATAGTTTTTTTTTTAAATCGGAAACAGAAGAAAACCTTTGTCTCCTCAACAGATTTCGCAAAACGAATATGAAACCCATTCTATTTCTTCCATCCATCCGAAACATACATACATAACAATCGGACATTAATTACTGGCACCAAAAGGGAATCATTCAGAAATGATCCCTTGATTAACCAGCCAAGGAATGTAATAAGTCTTCAGATTTGTTTTTTATTACCTGATCTCTGTGGTAGTTGTAGAAACTTTACAGGAAATGATTCCTACTTAAAAGTTTTTATTTGTTGTTGTTATGTTAAGAAAAATTTTCGCTTTTTCCTTCTCAACAAAAATTAATCTTTGCAAAGAGTTTAATTTTAGGTGCAGTTAAATCTTTTTTTATTTTCTCAGACTTATCTAAATTTTTATCAAGCTTTTAAAAAGTGCATTAATTACTGAATTTTCCGATAAAGTAACTTCTGTTGAAGTACACAAGCAACTAGAAAGTCGTAAAATACACTCGAATTGGACTTTTCTGCAATATTTTATTGCTATGTGTGAAATTGTGAACCAGTACAAAAGAAAATTTTAAAATATAATAGACAAAATCAGATTAAATTAAATTTGGTTAAGCTGTCTAATTGCTTATCCATATCTTTGTGGTAGACAAAGTCAGCCATCTAGGAGGTGCGGCGGATGGTATGCACCGGGACTCTGCGACTGAGGGGCCTCCACCATGATCAAAACTAAAATAATAAATAGCGGGATGGAAAATGAGAGGAAGAAATTTAACTGAAACAATCGATAGGTATGAAATTTACGAAGCTTACAGATTTATCACAGTTTAGTGCAAGTGTGCAACATGTTATTAACATAAAGAATAGTGATTCACCTTACTACTAGGCTAAATTTCCTTTGCGAAAAAAAAACCCACACAAACTACTCAATCTCATAATAAAAGCGTAGAAATTGAGAAAATTTTTGAAGAGCCATATATTTATACAATATGATTGAATAAAAAAATAACGGCTGAAATGGCAATACTAAAAGTGATCAAGTGCATGTGCAAGTCAGGTTTATCACCAAGCATTATAACTGATAAGTTTAAAATGTTTTTTGTTTTAACAGACCTATACAACACTGAAGAGTTTTTGCTTAGAAAAGCTGAAAATGGATTATTATCTACTACTTACTATATTTTTAAGCGCTGAAAAAAGAAATGCAACTTCGCAACTGATTAATTTATACAAGATTCAGTATTTTGTTATGCTGTAAATTATTTTCTTAAGGAAATGAAGAATCTGAACGATTTATAGGTGTCTATAATAACTGTAGAAAGTATAAACTATAGTAACTGTAATTACAGATCATGAGCGTTCTATTTTTCACTTAACTCATTTATTACTTGGAAAGAATTAGTGGAACGACTAAATTTATGTTCGACAGTTGATATAACAAATTAAATTAATGTAAATAAAGAAGCGGAAAGACTTAAATTACTATTTTAAAGAATTGTAGATGTGATTTTATTTTTAGCATTCATTAATTTTTTGTTTCGAGCAAACGGTGAAATCACAGGAACGCCTGATAGTGGTCAACTTTTAAGTTTAATCGAATTATTAAGTAAATACGATTCTGTGCTTATGGAATATTACGGATGGATATTTATGGATGGGGCAGAATTAAAAAAAATCCAAAAATAGAACTGTGCATAATTTAGTACATACGTCACAAGAACAAATTATTCCTGCTTTAGGAAAAGTCTTAGTAAAATTAAAGACGATACCAAAGTAGCCACAAATTGTAGTATCCAAATGAATTCTATTTCTGATATTTCCCATCAAAAACATACTGCAGTCTTTATTTGGTATGTAAATTTTGAAGATTAAGTATAAATGTGTCATCTCTAGGGTTTATTGATGTAAGTGATGTCACTGAATAAAAACTAGCAAATGTTCTATTGGAAGTACTAAAGTGAGCTTGATTTAGATATTATGGATTGTAGAGGGGGTAGGCATATGACAACAGTAGCAAAATGTAAGGGAATTATAAAGGAGTACAATCCAGAATAATTGCTCTAAACCCTCATGCAATCTATGTGCCTTTTTTATAAACATTCATTTAATTCATTAATTTGTGATGTCACTTCCAGCACTATATGTTTCCATTTTATTCGGATATTGCTTAATTTCTTCATCTGCAAACAGGTGGAAATTCTACAAAGCATTATTTAAACATTACTCTTGAACTATTAAGCGACACTCATTGGGAAGCCGAAATAACTGCTGTTAAAGCAGTGTATATACAGTTTAAAAAAACTTGTAAAGCCCTGGAAGAATATATTCATGCAAATAACAATAATTCAACGGTATCCAAAGATAAAAGTCTATTGGATTCAATACAAGACTTGGTATCAATTTTATTTAATAACATTTATTTAATAGTAGGGTTTACAATGTTGAACAAAATTAGCACTATCAATAAACTATTTAAAATAAAGATGATTATTCTCGAATAAGCTTTTAATTTAGTCAAAAAAAATTAAAACTGAAATCTGAAGTTTAAGAACAAAATTTAACTTATTGTTCGACGAATATGAATCTTTCAGAATATATTACTGAAAAAAGAAATTCGAAAAATAGAAAGAATATACTTCGTAATAACAGCAAATGAAATCATAGGAAACCTGGTTAGTGAATTTAGATGCTATTTTTTAACTCTGTAACTGATACTGTTATCGTACAGATAGAGATAGATTTTAAAGTTTTTCAACTAAATCAATGATATAAAATTTTTAGAAAAATATGAATTAGAAAAATGCTCCCAAAACTTAACTGTAACATTTTATAAAAACGATGTAGATGAAAACCTCATCCAATTAATTGTTTTGCTACGGGATTTGTTTTTTAATGAAAGTTTATATAAACGTTTATAATATTTATATAAAAGTTTATAAAGTTTAAAGTTAAAAAGTTTTAAACGTTTATAAAGTTTATATAAAAGTTTATAAAAACATTTTATAAAAACGATGTAGATGAAAACCTCATCCAAATAATTGTTTTGCTACGGGATTTTTTTTAATGATAGATGTGTATATAACACATGAGACATACTGTAACACTTACTAAATAATAATTATAAAGAGTTATTTTTAAATGTATTAACTCAGTTAAAACTTTTTTTGGTAATGAAAGTTTCTATTATAAATGCTGAGCACTCTTTCAACAAATTGAAATTAATAAAGATTTTTCTTCGGTCAAGCATGTTTAGAACGCTTAAATGCACTTGCTATACTATAAATAGAAAAAAGAAATTGTAAAAATTTTTAACATTTCTGTAGCAATAAATAGCAGAAACAAAATCAAGCATTAAATAAACATGCGACTGTAATATGTGTTCGTATTTTTTTTTTCCTTGCAAAAAATGTAGGGCCTCAAATAGTTTTTTGCTCCAGGGCTCCTTCACATAGAAGGCCGGAGAGATTCAAAAACACAACTAGCTAAATTGATGAAATTCTATCTACATTCTTGACACACAATGTAGATCTATATAAATTATAGACGCAATCGCAAGAAGTAAAACGCCAATAAATGCACACTCGATTTTTTCCCACTATTCTATGAAGATTAATGCAAAATGCTCATTAAATGAGTGGTTAAAATTTGTCAGAAAAAGGATATTTCCGTGAGTAATAAATATGTCCTGATAAGCAAATTACATTATAAAAATTAACAGAAAATTAGTCTTGTAATAAAGATAGTCTGTGGCTCTTTCATACATGATTTGCCTATAATAAATTATCTAAACAGAGATTAAAATGAATTGTAATCATAATAAATTTGTAATTATATTAAACTACAATTATTTTCTAGTTAGTAGAGTTGAAAGTTGCATATCAAGGCGTTTAATTTAAATGCTTTCTGCAAGCTCATATTTTTTTAACGAAATATATTACTCTAAAACGCTTAGAGTAGGTTTTAAAAAAGTTGCTTCATCGTGGCTTTTAAAAGGTTTTAAAGAATTCAACTGCTCTCATTTCTTTTTGCGAATTGCTAACATCATAAGAGCCGTTCATTTTCCACCTCCAGTCTACTTTATGTTAGTAAAAGGTAACTTTTTTGATAATTAGAAAACAAAAAATGTTAATTTTGAAAATATAGGAAGCGTGAACATTTCGAAAAAAAGTTGAATAAGTAAAAATTATGTATATTGAAAAATGTTATTGTTTTGCTGGATCACATAATAATTTATTTGATAGTGAAGATTGTTGTCTGGGTGAAAATGACTTAAAAATGCAGGTTGTCTTTTATATGATTTTTTGGATAACATCAAGAACAAAAGGCACATGATTACGTCATAGTATAGCAGGCCTAGAGAAAAAAAAAAAAAAATACGCGTGCAATTTCTCCTCTACACGTACAGGTAGAAAGCCGAAATCACTCTCCCCCTGGTACAAGCCAAGTTCGTTTCTGCTGGGAGAGAAATATACGAACATCAGCAGTGAGACCACGTGGTGTTTGAATGATTGGCAGTTGGCTCCGCCCCAGAAGACCACGTGGTTAACTGAATTCTTAACATAAATGATCTATTTCGGCGTTTCCTTTCATGCTTATGAAAAGATTTTTTTTTGCTATTTAGGTTTTTCTTACATTATAGTTTTCTATATAGATTTGACTTGTATTTCTTGAGAACTATAACCTTGTATTTATAATTGCAAATTTTTATTCTGTCTTCAAACATACCAGTATACACTCAAAGAATCATTGCTTGAATTGATAATTCATATGTTTCCCTTCGAAATGTCTTAGAATGAGGTTCAATTGTACTAAATTTAACGATACTGATGAACTGTGAAGCAAAGTAGAATCTTGTCCACCCGTAATACTCTGCCTAGGTTTTAAAATAATAATAGTAATAATAAAAAACAAATAAATCACGAAATTAGGAATAATTTGTTTTGAAAAAACAATTCTGTTTATCGCTTTTATTTTAAGATTAACTTTTAACTAAAAATATCCTATAATTCATTGGTACATTGAGTTGCCTTCACGTTTCTCTGTTTGTAATTTTTAAACTTTTTTTCTTTTTTTTTTCAAACTATGTTTTAGTTCTATTTTATTACCTATCTTAGTTCAAAATATTCGTCAGAGTCTCTACCTAACTTTTTCTCTTTAACACTGTAGAGTTTTTTTTTTTTTTTTTTTTTTGAAAAATTTTAATTTTGATATTTGCAGTCAGTTATAGATGTTTCTAATATTTCCAGAAAAAGACACGATTAACATTCGTTTAATCCCACGATTGCGCTCCTCACTGATTGGGAATCTTTAATATCTTCAATGCAATGTAATTAGCGAAACTCGACTTTTTTTGAGTGCTTGGCCAATCACATTGAGGCGGACTTGCTTGCGTATCTAATTGCTCTCCGATTCTAGCCATTCCACATGAGGAGCTCTCTGTTGACGTAACTTTTTTGCTCCTCTATCCAGCCAATCAACGATAGGAGAGCGCAGAACATTAAGAGGTGGCGGGAAGTTGACTAGTATTTCAATTGCAAGACTTATCCCTATGGGGTGAACGAATCCATCGCATACCATACTTTTCACAGATAGGAGCATTTGAGAAAGAGGAGCAACAGGGTAAGTGTTGTGATTTAAATGTTGAGTTATAGCTCAATGTTTTTTTAGATTCTATTGAATAATCATTTTTCACTCAGTATCAATGAAAACATTGTCATTTCTGCATGTAGAAATCTTTTTGTGTGTGTTAAAAACAGGTTTGTTATACAGCGAGAGGAAAAAATTAATTTTAAATTCCCTTCTTTTATAATTTATTTTCAAATCGCTATTTCTTATCTTTGTAAATGTTGTTTTGCAGTTTGCAGATTTGTTCTTGTGATGTATTTTATAAATAATTCATAAAAAAAAATTCAAAAGCGTATAAATTACATTGGGAATGAAGAGCTAATGTGATATATTGATATTTAACTTACATGATATGTAATATCGAAATAAAACAAATCATTATTTATTTCAAACAGGTTGATTTTTATTTGGTCATTATATTACTCTTGTGCTCTGTAGTTTTAAATTCTTGCAAATTGCAAATATATAGTTTTTAAATAACTGAAGATAATAAACTAACAATAATTCATATCTGTAGACATAATTAAATAATTTAGAGAACTCATTTTATGAGTAGAAGACATGTAACCATTAATGATTTAGGTTATCTTTATTTTTTTAAAATTGAGAAAAAACAATATCATAAATTTAGAAAAACATTTTTTTGAATTGCTCACTGCAAAAATAACTTGATATCATAAAGTTTATTAACTTCTCAGGGGAATAATATGGTTCTTTCTCTGTATTTTCAGCTACTCAGTCTTCAATTTTATTTTAACTTAAATGAAACACAAAAGATAAGCAATTTCATGCATATCATAGCGGTGTAATAAACATGACATATTGATAATGTAAATATACATGGTAATATTCATGGTGTATCAAGCCAGGCCTTTATTCAAGAAACAGTTTTCTTATAAGGATTTCGGTTTTATTGACAGTATTTTGAAGTTTATAATTAACAACTAATTCAGAATTAACATTTCAAATGTAGTAAAATGAAGTTTTAAAACTCATATAAGAAAAATAAAAATTAGAACGAACAACTTGCAAATAGATTATATTTAAAAAAGGATTCATTTTACTTGCTCAGTCCTGCAGCAGTTACTTTTTTAATGTTAAGAAGAATGAATATAATATCCTGAGAAGTCTATTTATTCACTTTACTACATTACAGCATAGTGCAATATATTATAAATTTCTAAAGTTGTTGTATAAAATTTTTGTTACTGCACGTTATTTCTATCATCTAGACAAATAAAACAATCAGATAAATGTCATTAAATAAGCTATAAAAATATGATGAACAATTTTAACGCTTGCAATTAAATCATATTTCAATTCATGTTTCATTGATAGTTTTAAGTTTTTTAACAAATTAATCATGCATAACTTATGGCATAATTGTAAAAATACTTAAAATATTTTCGCTTAGTAAAATTATTTATCAACCCAATTAGTGTTATTTGAAAATAAGTAGCAGCTGTTAATGATTTAAAGCTCCAAAGAATTTACTTTATGGTGTTTTTTATATTAAACTATTTAAATCCGATTTTCTTAAAACAAAACACACAAGGTTATATTCAGTGACATAAAATTGTTTAAGTGTAATTTCCTCCTAACATATAGGAGGGTATAAATATTATTTTAATATGATTTCTCTTTAAATCAATGCTTGTTTTTCTAGCTGTTAAGTCACATTATGAAGTATTTCATGTCTATATTTCAAAATATCAAAAATTCTTGAACAGTTGATTTAATTGTCATTAATAAGAATTGTTAAGAATATTCATAATATTGCAGTCTGTTATTGGAAATGTTAATGTAGGAAAGTAATAATTCTCTACTTTAGAAAAATGAAAAGGCTGTATTTTCCAATTAATAATTTAAACATAAGTCACCAAGATTGAAATAAAATGTTAGGGGTTGAGCCAATATATCATACAAATATCGAAGACTTAAATGTTCAGCAAGTCATAGCTTCAATATATATGAGAATTGCCATTTTTCAATTGAAAATTATGTTTGGTGCAACATAGTTAAACATGGCTGTTGAACCAATTAATTCCAAACAATTCATAGGAATCAATAAATAAAATCTTATTATATTGTCGATATGTCAATTCGTTGTTGTAGTTGTTACTAATGGCACTTACCTATGGACAGGCCCCCAGCTGATACAGCAGCAAATTTAAGCCGAAAGGAGCGTCTCTTGTTTTTGAAGCAGCGCTAACAAGGACCAAGAGTATGACTTAGCTGCACACTCACCATATTTGCTCTCACAGCCTCTTTTTACAGGAGGGGGGGGGGCATTCACACATCTCACAGACAGCATACAAAAGAACAATCATGCCCGAACCAGGGACTCCCAGAACTAGAGGAAGACGCGCTACCTTTGAGCCAGAGAGCCGGCATATATGTCAATTCATTTACAATTAAGTGAAATATAGAACTGTAAGAAAGTATATTTCCTTGTTTGAAGACAACTGTGAATCAATGAACAGAATAAAATCAAATTGCATAATTAAACTATGGAATGCGCAGAGAAATAAATTTCACAAAAAAGTCACCATATAAATATATTGTATAAAGGAAAGAACACCACACTGAGAATATCCCACATGAGCCCTGAGACCCTAATAGTTTGGTTTTAGTAGCACCAATATGTCATCATATAAAAACTTTTTTTTTTTGCCTGAAGAGCGTTACTAGAGTTTGGTTTCATTCCATTTATTAGTCTTAGTTGCAGATGCCTCTAAATAGAGAAAGTTATTTTATAGTCACTCATTAGCTTCATTATATAATTTTTTTGAATGTATTAAAATGAAGTTTTAAAATTCATATAAGAAAAATGAAAATTAGAACGAATAACTTGCAAATAAATTATAGTTAAAAAAGAAATCATTTAACTTGCTCAGTCCTGCAGCAGTTACTTTTTTCATGTTAAGAAGAATGAATATAGTATCCTGAGAAGACTATAGTTAAATAACGAGATAATTCTGAACTTTGAATGATGTTATAACGCTTGGAAAAATAGAAATGAAGCTAAATATCAAGTGCCAAATTCTTATTTATTTGGTAGTTTAATATAAGTAATTAACAAGTAATATATAAAAACAATTTCCTAAAATCAATCACTATTTTGGATATTAGGAAAAATTTAGGAAGTTAGCAACATTTATTTATTTATTTTTTATTAAATAATTGCAATTGTTGTTCTCGTGTTTACAGCTGAAGGAGAGATGCGGCAGCTTCTGAGGGTATGGACCCCAGAGCCCCTAAATAACGATCACATTTGTATCCGTACACCTGATGGTATAATTCTCGACATGGAGAACTTGACGACCAGGTTCGAACTCCCAGGCTCGAATAATCATAACAATCTATAAAATATTTATTGCGATCAACTTTTACTGAATGCAATGTAAGAAATGAAAAACTTTTTAAACTTAATTTGCAAAAAAATCGTAATTTTTCAGAGCCCCAAAAAATGTTTTTGATCTCGGCAGCAATTTAGTTTCTTTATTGGTATATTGTATCTAATTATTAAAAAATATAGAATTGTAACTTTATTATAAACAAGGCATTTTGCAAAAGTATACAGTATATTTCATCATTTCAAAAAACTTTATGCTATTTGGCTCTAATATGAGGAATTAACTTAAATAATACATTAAAAGAATACATTGAAAATAGTTATTTCCACATTTTATTTGCATTTATACAAAATTGTGTAATTTTCTACGGAATGAAATATTATATTTCTATATTTTTCTATTATTTTTTGACAAAAAAACCACAACAATAAGCACATAATAAGGTTAAATGGACAGTCTAGACAATAAGTTGTAGCAAGTCTGAAGAGTCAAGAAAACAAAGTAAATGCGAATGAAAGTAATTGAATTAAAACTTGTTTTAAATATTTATCTACCAGCTGATTTTTGTGAGGAGGTTAAGAAAGCGATATATTTGTTTTTATTAGATTTGCTTGGAAATCATTAAGGAAACCAATCTATGAATGGCTACTAACCATAGGACTTGTAATATACTCTCAGGTAATATAGGAACCACTGAACATTCTCAACTATAGGTATAGGATAAATATTTATTCACATAAAATATAGGGCTAATTCTGTATAAAAGAATAGAATAAGAATATTTACGGATTGTTACCCATAGAACTTCATTTATCTGAATGCCAGCAGCATAATCAGAGAATCGTCAGTTTTGAGGATGATGTATCAATAAAAACATTTGTCAGGCCAAAAATATTCTTAAATCAATTCAAGACTCATTAATATCAGGAAATTCAGAACCCTGCGATGATCCTGATGTCATGTTCGCGCCACCACGGAAAGGGGATGTTGTGGCTTATGAGGGTAAAGATCCCTGAGCTGCCGAGGGTAGAAGCCTGACTAAAAGCTCGGATGAAGATGACACTCACATACTCGCTTGCACAACCCCGTTTTACAAGGGGTCTCTTTCACACATCTCGCATATGGAACATAGGGGAAGAACAACCATGGCCGAAGTAGAACTCGACCCCGGAACGCCCAGACCACGGTGAAGACACTCTACCCCTAAGGCTGGTTGCCGGCTGACTGTAAAAACAGCGATAGAAATGGTAAAGAAAACAGTAGAAAACAAGGAAACATGGTCTGAAGAAAATAAATAGCCTGAAATTTTTCGTTTGTACTCTACGATTAACACTACGTCATTTTTCACCAGCATTCGCTGTAATTAAATAATACAGAAAGGAAAGCTTATGAAATTGAATTTATTTTAAATAATCTTTCTGTAAATGCGATTAAACACAATTTGAATTAAATATCCATTAAATAAGATGAAAGGTTACTGAAAAATAGATTTTAAGCTATTATGTCAATACATCGTTTCGAATAAAAGACCATTCTGCTCTAAACAAATCGAAAAAAGCGTTTTAATAAAGCTCAACATATAATTGACAGCAATTATACCAGGTACCCCTTCCCCCCTCTCTCTAAAATGTACGGTTTGCGATGAATTCACCCATCTCATAGGAACAACTATTGCGATTGAAACTCTAGTGGGAAGCTGCATTCTGGAGTGAATAATTGTGTTATTTTGATAGCATGATAAATTATGTATCCCTATATCAGTTGATATTTCTACAAAGCTTATTAATGGATGATTATAGCCTCGTATTTGATTATTAGTATGTGAATCCACATCGATACATTCTTGTCTACTGTATTACAGAAAATCACGCAAACAATCGTTTAAATTGTCATAATAACACTAAAGTACATCATTACCTAGTATTTTTATGTGATTTATCTTTGCTTGTCTTGTTAGTTTTGACTAGATCAACCAAAACCACTGATCAACCAAATCAGTGGTATATCGGTTTTCAAATCGAACGTTTGGCGGTGAAGTTTAAGTTAGATGAATAAATCAAATTCTTATATTTATATACTTGTTTGATAAGTTCAAATGTAAGAAACCTGCTAAGGCCATTAGCTTTTGGTTTATACTACGTTATAACTCTTTGTACTTGAACTATGAAACTTGAAGATAAATATTAGTTAAATTGACATTTCTACTTTAGTTTTAATTAAAATTATATTTGTCAATTGTAATTAATTACGTTTCAATTATAGTTGTTTTAAAACTCTGAAAGATTGTTTTGAATAATTGCTAAATTAGTGTTTAAAAAGTGATGCATCATTAATTTTTTTAAGCTATTCCATCCACTTTTTGCAAAAATTTTTTGCCTTCTTTGAGTGAAATGATAAATACCTCAAAAATTGATACTTTTACCAACAAAATTTTTCACAATAAATAATTAAGTTTGCTTCAAATGTGGAGCAGGATGATGCGTATTTTTTAACGATGAAATTATTGTATTCTTATGCCCTCAGTTAGTTAATTTGTATGAAAAGAAAAATTCAGACCCAATAATACCACATTCAAACATTATTTAGACATAACAAGAGTTGTGAAGCTCTTAATATATGCATGATATGTTTTTCTAAAAGCCATGCTTTCCGTTTTCTATAATATGACTAACTATTATTTTTTTTTACTACATAAAGACTAATAGATGGCAGCACGTAAGATCAGACTTCTAGATACTTCGTATGTTTTTGTTCAAAAAAGAAAGATTATCGATGTTTTTATCCCGTATTTGCCTATATCTCTGTTTAGATGCTTTTTATGACAGTATTATCGACAAAACTAGACTTTTATTTTTATTGATGTTCACTTGACCAATCAAATTGAGGAGAACGTTCTAACATATTTAAGTGCTCTCCGCTTCTAACCAATCCGCTTTAGGAGAGCCTTGACGTAGTTTACTTCGCTATTCTCTCAGCAAATCAACGATAGGAGAGTGCGGAGCTTAATGCCTCGGCGGGAAACAGCAAGGTATTGCCCAGAGGTTCAAAATATTCTGGTTGTTTTGGAAGCGCGATCAATGTATTTCTCCCTAATTTTATTGGTATTGCTACAAAGTTTACTGCTGGATTCAATTTGATTACAGCCTCATATTTTATTATTAGTATGTGGTTGATTCCACCAAGCCAAAACAAAACTCCAAATTTCCTGATTCTTATCGAGCAGTTAGTCTAACTGGTAACTTAGGTAAACTTTTTGAAAATATAATTCTCTAAAGTCTCTTTGAACACTGCAACCTAAATAACATCATTCCAGAAGACATGTATGGCTTCAGCAAAAGTCATAGTTGCAACCACCAACCGTTTAGAGTAGCTAACACAATAACTGCTGGATTTAATGTAAAACACCACGAGCTTATCTTCAAACTAATCAACATCAAATTTCCCTTCTATCTTATATCAATTGTTTTAAGTTTTCTCTCCAAACGTAAATTTCAAGTAAAAATTCAGCAAAGCCTCTCTAAGGAAAGCAAGCTCAAAGCTTACCTCATTAGGTAGCGCCCTCAACTTCTTACTCTACTGCATCTTTATCACTGACTACCCCAAACCGAACAATATCGTTAGTTATTTCTTCGTGAAGGATACAACAATCCTTGTAAAAGGTATCACTCAAAAGTGTGTTGCTCGCAAACTTGAACCCTTCTTTGTATGCTTTTTCTTCTTTTGTGCATGTGAAATGAATCATTATGACATAATACATGCTCTAGATTAAAGGATTTTTTTTTAAAAAAAATCTTAGTATAAATATACATCTTAAAATATCTTAGTATAAATATAAAATAATTTTTAAAAAATCTGATGGAAATATCCATCATCATTCAAATTTGCATTCTAAGCTGAGTACAAAATCTTCAATGTTTCTCTCTAACTTTTCCATATATTATCACTTTTATTGTGTGTGTGTGTGTGTGTGTGTGTGTGTTTTGAGTACAATTTTTTTGTTCACTAAATTTTACGATGGAAATTTCCATCATCATGAAAAGAAGGATAAAGACGTATTAATTCAAGATTGGAGCACATGTTGGCGTACGTCTTTTAATAATAAGAAAACACATTTTACCTTGTTTCGGAAAAGTCATACAAAGAAATAAATAAAGAACCTAACTTTCTTCGAAGATGTGCCAATTTGGAACACGAATCTCTAAACTCATTTTCATAAGCTATATGAAATATAATACTGATAAATTCTGGGTCAGGATTCATGAAATTATCCCACTTATTATAAGCAAATTCCCGCTTTCTCTTCATAATAAAGACATCCTATACAAGTAGGTAATTCGAGCTTTTCTAACCTACTCAGCACAAATCTGGGGTCTGCCACCAAAAAACATCGAAATCATTTCCAAATTTTCAAATTAACATACAGTGAGTGATTACTAATGCACGTCGAACTGTGCAATGATGTTAACATAAATCTCAAAATCGAAAACATCGAAGCATACATTTCAAAGCTTTCCCAAAACTTTTTCTTAAAAATTCTAAATCACCCGAATCCCACAATTCAAAAACAATCTTATTATGCTCATTTGCATACTGTTGCTCGATAAAAAATATAAATTTTCTTATGCCACTACTAAACGGACTTTGCTACTCAAGCCACTATAATGTGTCCATAAACTTCAGTGCACTCTTGTTCTCCAGCAATACTCATCTAATCATCCTGAGAGGATTAACCGAGTTACCGTCCGAGTTGGGCTGCCTCTGGTCCTTACTGTTACTATCAGAAACGTGGCTTAAGCTGATTTGACTTCAGCTGCTGTATCCTTGTGGCAACGGCAACGTCGTGTTGTTTCGGAGTTCAGCGGTGTGATAAAGTGGTCAGGAGCACTTCATTATTATAATTTGGAATGGCAATTATAATTTGTAAGTTAAGATAAAGATCAAAATTAATTTAGACTAGCACATAAAGCTCTCTCTCTCACACACACATTATTAAATTAATATTTTTATGATATAGTTAGTAATAAAAAATATTAATATTTTTATTATTTATGAAAGAATAGAGCTTTAATGAAATTACATTGCATGTGCCTTTTAAGATACTGACTGATTTAATTAACTATTTTATTTAATTATTTTTGAAAATATCCAGAAATTTTCAAGCGTGTAGCTCATCGTAGGTATTTAAGGCCGAAACAAAAATAACTTAGAAAAAACTTTAATCCACCAGATTGGCAATGGAGTTAGGAAATTCTCTCTTTTTACGAACGGAAAGTTAATGTAAATATTGTCAGTTGCAGCCCTAGGTCTTTTCCTAGAGCTGGGCTCAGCAAGATCATACGCTGGCAGTTGAAGTAACTAGTTCTGAATCTAGGATAACTTTTCGAAGAACTTTTTTCATATTCTGTAGATAAAATCCAAAACAGGCTCAATTTGGAGGTCATTGTGAAGTATTTTCCTTCTAATGCACCAATATCCATCAATAATTTTTGTCAGTTGATTATTTTTGAGACACTCGTAACTTCTTAATGTTTCGAGCATACGTAGCTCCCCAAATCTGAGAAACATGCATTAACAGCGATCTTAAAATTGCTTTATAGAGCAGAAGATTGAGTCTAATCGATTTTTTACTTCATGGAGCTATTAAGCTGTCAAAAGATTAGGGTCGTTTTAATAGGATTATTACAGGATAATAGAGCGTCTAATACTAACCATAGGTATTTGTACTCATCTTCCCAGGGGATTTGCATGAGAAATATCCTTGCTCCTTGTTTTATTTTACATCATTAATGCTATTTGACATATATTATTTCTTGTTCTTAGTTCCTCTAAGCCGAGAGTTAGTTTTAGAAGCTGAAGCGAAAAACAATTCTAAAGTAAAAATCGTGTTCTTGTCCTTACTGCGTCGTGATATATCCAATAACAAATGCATATATGAATACTTCGGAAAAAATACGTTACTGAGCTTCACGCAGAGTTTACCAGAGAGAGCAGTGTAAAGTTAGCAGTAGTTAGATTTGGTAATGCAAAAAATAAACAAATTGAAGAGATTTTAATCATCTAATTAAGGGGGGAAATCACGTTTATTTTTAATTTTCAAATAATATAAGATTTGTAATGGTGTGAAAATTTTATATCAGAGTATTTCAAAATGTGTTATTTTTTCGGTGGAGAATACTAAATGTCTTTCTGTAGTATAACAAAATTGAATTTAACAGGAAAATAATTGAAAATATAAAGGAAACTCTTGTCTTCTATCTTCTCATATTTCTACACTTTTCCATTCTTATCTTCCAAACTCATTTCTGTAGCGTATAGAGATTTTATTCTGCTGTGCATTGAAAAATTTTGCTGAAATTTAAGAAACGATTTATAAAGTTTGGTATTATACTAAACATTACGCATTTTTTTACTACTACATTCAATAAATGTATCTTCAATCATTCTTTGAAGCAAACTTCTTCAAGTGTTTTGTGTTAGTGTGTATTTATTGGCGTTCTATCAATTTTGAAATATTTTTCTTCTCATTTTATGCCCTATATATACATTTTCTCAATTCCTCTAATTTGAAATAAAAATTTTGCATTTTTGTTAAAGATACATGAAATTAGTATTCTTCAGAAATTTCTTATTTTTCTTTTTCTGATCGAATAATTTTTGAAATTTAATAATAATACTATCTATACAGTCTCTATTTATCCGATTCAAATTAAAATATACTGCACCCATAACGAATTCCTTTTCAAGATAATTAAAATGTTACTTATGATAATACAAATGAAATAAAAAAAATATGGTATTCAGAAGAAGAGGTGTTTTCTAAGAAGTGGAATGTATCATAATAGATTTAAAAAAAGCTATTTTAATTTCATAGCTTTATTTCGGAGGCCACACTTTGGCTCTCTGCACCTTTCACCAATGTTTACATGGATTCGAATTATAACAAGCTACATAGTGACGTCAGTGAGCTATTTCGCACTTTGTTTACTACTTGCCGTTAACTATTTGGCGACAATCCACAGTAACGTAAGTACACCACTGTATTATATTCTGCTAGTAGTGACTGTTGAACATTTGTTAACAAAGTTTTCTGGCACATCTTCTAGTTGTTGTCTTGTATGTAGGATTACAGCTATTAAAAACTTTGTACGTTTCTGTTTATATTCTTGATTTGCCTTCAAGTGATGCTTTGTGTGTGTGTGTGTGTGTGTGTGTGTGTGTGTGTGTGTGTGTGTGTGTGTGTGTGTGTGTGTGTGTGTGTGTGTGTGTGTGTGGGTGTGTGTGTGTGTGTGTGTGTGTGTGTGTGTGTGTGTGTGTGTGTGTGTGTGTGTGTGTGTGTGTGTGTGTGTGTGTGTGTGTGTGTGTGTGTGTGTGTGTGTGTGTGTGTGTGCGTGCGTGTACGTGCATGCTTGTGTCCTTCTAGATCTGCTTTGTATTTGTGCCATTCACTTTTTACTTTATATAATGGGATAAATGTATGATTTTCGATATTGGTACATTGTTTGATATTGCTGTACAGCATATATGCCTTCCATCCTTTGAACATTGTGTATTATTTTTATGCTGGTGTTTTTTATGTGCGTTACTGCTTTCTCTGTGTACTTTTAGGTAGAAAATTCAGTTCTGGATGAGATTTAGTATAATAGCAGTATAAATTTAGAATATTGTCTCGTGAAAATGTTAAAGCGTTATAGTCAGAAAATTGTCCTTAACTAGGACAAAAGGAATAAAATTTGCGGCACCATCCACGATTAACTGAGATTTGGGAAACATGTCGAGATGGTCTGATCATGAGCGAAGCAGATCTGGAAATTAAGTTGGTCTGACCGACTGAAATTAGAGCATTGTACTGAGTGCCGATACCTGCTCTGTTTCCGAACTGTGCCGTTTCGCCCCTCCTTAGAGCGACCTGATGGACCTGAGCTCCCCCGAACCAACCATATCGGCACCGTGCTTAGCGCGGACGCCTTTTCAACGTAGAGAAGCGGAGGGCAGAACTCCCAACCTCATGCCGTTCAACAGCTTAAGCTTCCAAAGCAGCTGGATTACAGAACCACGCCATCGATCCCGGCTGAGTGCCGGTGCCAGTGGGAAAAAACGTTACACGCGATTTAGGTTTGGTTATTGGGCCGCGTGAAGTGGCGATGGCATATGGGAGTATATATAAGAAGTTCTGATGGGGGGGGGGATAATTTTAAAGAAAGTTGAGTTAAAAAAAAAGTGGAAAAAAAAATACAAGAGTGTTAAGTTGGTTTGAGTGGAAGCAACCATTTACTGGTGGCATAGGGAAACTTGTATTTGCTATTGCAGTAAGTTTAATGGGTTTTTTTTTTTTGAGCAATTGTAGGACTGGCGTGAATTTTTATTTTCAGACAGGAATTCCTGGAAAGTTTGGATATGAAGGTCTCAATATCCTCCATTTTGTGATCATTAGAAATGGAATTGTTACGAGCATACTAAGGTGCATTAGTTATCATCCTAAGAATTTAGTTCTGCTGTATTTGAACACGGTTTTACCGCTCTCCTCACATTTACAATATACAGCATAAAATAACGATATAATTAACCTCAACTGTCCCCTTAATAGACAATTTAACAAATGAGACGGGATCAAGTTAGAATCCGCTTAGCTGGTTTTGGGCCACCCTTATGCATTTTCTCAAACCTCTATATCTTTTCCACCCACCTCTGCAGACCCCAATCCCTCTCTTCTTGGATTCTTACTTTTTACCTTTTTAGAAATTTTTATCTTTGAACTTTGATTAAATTTTGCTTTTTAATATTTTTAAGAGAGTACCGTACCATAAGTGTTTAATTTTAATATATTTTGCCTGATTTTGTTACATCTTTTATTGTCGTGTGATGTGCTGTTTTGCTGTGATGTCTATTAATGTCTTTGTTCATTTTGGGGAGATGTTTTTTTTTTTTTTAATAAAAGCTTTTGGGCCTCTGTCTTCAATTTTTTATGGACTGCTGAAAGTGGGGATGGGCATTACTGTCCGACCTACCCCGAGCACTACTTCCATTCAGTATCTTAAATTTTTCAGTTTTTATCGGCCTGTGAACTTCAATTAATATTTAAAAACAACAAAATTTAGGATTTTAAATTGATTGAAATATTCCAGGATTTTAATTTCTGAGCTTTAACTTTTTTATACCCTTAACCTTCGAATCTTGGGATTTTAAATTATCCAAATTTTTAAACTCATTATTATTTTAAATACATTTTTACTTATGCGTTTTTTAAATAACTTGACTTTGAATTTATATATTTTTTATTTGCAATATAACTGGATTGTGAAATTATAAATTTGGAACACGGGGCAGAGAAATTAAGGCGGGAAAAATGCCAACCGGATGATCACCACTGGCCTGCCAGGGGAAGGGGTTGAATTAGAAGTGTTTGATTAAAAGACTAATAAATATTGAATAGTCAACTCGCAGGGCTACCTTTTCTCCTGGGATGGATGACACAACAGCAGCGGACACCTTTAAAGATTAAAAAAACAAACAAATAGATAATAATGTGCAAAACAGAGTTTAATAGGGCTTTAAAAATGATAGACGAAATGTAATAAGATGACATGAGGGGTGGGGCTTTTCCTAAATTAATAAATAAAATAAAAACATACAAACCAATCTCGTGCTCAGGTCCCTTTGGCTAAAGACAGGCCAAAACATAGCATAAATATTCATAATAAAGAATAAATCAATTAATTTTGAGTGATTGTTAGGCGTTGACTGATACGGGCCTGCCTCCACCTCCACGGCCCGTATCTATATTTGCAAATTTTATTTGATTGTCAGTTCTGCTATTTATTTTTCTTTTACTGTTTTGTCAGTTCTACTCTTACTTTTCTTCGTTTTGTCAGTTCTGCTACCCCTGAAGGGGCAGTTGCATTTTAACTCACCCCATTGAAGTGCGTTGAGGCAATGTCGGGGCAATGCTTGTAATCTTTCATCGAAGCGTAATAAATCTGCCCGTTGAGCTGGTGTAGCGCACTGGGTCGTCGGCGTCCTGGGGTGGTTTTCCTCCCCCGTTTCCCCTTAGTTGGTGTTACATCCTTTCTGGTTAAACGGGGGACTCGAGGATATCCTCCTCGTGGTTTTTTAGCGACAAATTTTGAAGTAACAAAACAACGCTAATGTATTACTCGTCCAGGATTATACCCCTTTCGTTGCAGTAATCTGTCAGCCTGTTAAGGAGGATTTTTTCAAAAATATTTCCGACATTACTGAGCATACTAATTGGGTGATGTGAACCCAGGATCTTCGAGCTTTGTTTTAGTTTGAGGAACATCAGAACATGGTTTTTTCCCAATCTGTCGGAAAGTAGTTAAATCGCAAACATCTATTGAAAAATTTAGTACGATGGGTTATTGCGTTGATGCTTAGTATCTTGATTGATTTTTTTTTTGTTAGATACCGTCAAGGTCAATGACTTTTTTGACATTTGTTTTCTTGGTGACAACAATGAGTTTTTGAGGAGAAGTGAGTTTAGATTCCACTTGCGGTGGAGGGTGCAAAGAGTAATCATTAATAGTGAAAATGACAAGTTTGATTTGGTTATCGCAGTAGGGTAGACTTCTGTCACAGACTGACAGTTGGACACACGGGCATAATGCTAAAAATGTGCTTTTCGAACTCAAGGAGGTTTAAAACGTGGAGATTCGCCTAAATCAGAGGTTGAATTCTTTGACACTATACTTCGTACACGAGAAAGTAAAAATATTTAGTTAGCTATAAACTAAATAAATATGAAAAAAAAAACACGAAAAGAATGCGGATTCTGTCAATTATAAAATATTAGGATTACAATACCTGTTTACATGAAATTAGAATTGTTATTAAATAAAACATATTTAATTGCATATAAATAATTCAGAATATTTATTAACCATGTAACTGATTTTCGTCATCGAGTTTTTAATCTCTTTGAAAGTTAAATTTTAATATAGTGTAAAATTATTGTTATGCCATGGTATGCTCCGAAATTAATAGAAAAAATGAAATCTTCCACCCCCACCCCCCTGCTTTTCCTACTTTAGAATAGGGTCCAATTTGTATGAATTCCAAAAAAAGATTACACCCAGCTGCGTGGATAAGGCACAAAGATCGACAGGAAACTCAACTCCCTAACATAACAGATCGTAACGTAAATATAAGAAAAATGAATTGAATCGCATAAAATTATCCACACAAGTGAGGATAGGAAAAATTAAAAAGATGTGGTTGAAAACGGAAATGCTTCACGTATTAATATTACAACTCAAATGCCTGATAAGGGAGAGGAAAGTTTAACATTTGTGCAAAAACCTTATTGACTTTTGCCGTTTTACTCTCCTCGTTTTAGATTTCATTGAGCAAGAATTTTTTGAGTTTTAGATGAAACTTTTACAATTATTCATTAAAATTAAAACACAAAGATGCATTCTCAGCTATCTTCTCAATTTCTATCTATCTATCTTTCTTTCTTTCCTTCCTTTTTTTGTCAGTTTTTTAATTTAGTTATATTGACATCCTGTTTTAAAGCAACACTAGAGGTACTTTGTGACGGAATTCGTAAGTTTGTACTGCGGTCAAATGACAAGAACGTCACCTGAGCTGGTACCCCTCCCCCCTCTCCACACCACACCTGCTGAAGATCATTTGTCCCTGATGGATTTAACGTGCAACAGATCTCTTTACACACCGGTTCTTCGGTGGAATCGGATCTCAAGCAAGAAACCTACGGCTCAGACACCGAGATCTTACCAACAGGCCACCGCGGCTTAGAATTCATAAGAATGGAAGTAGAATGCGTGGAAGCTTCGTTATTATTAGCAAATCCAAAAATTTCTAATGCAAAAGAAAGTTCAGTTAGAAAACTGATCAAGGTTACAAAAATAGATATTCTTCGCATACAAATACCGTGATTACACACGCTGACTCATTTCAGCATAAATATGAATCAAATCGTGAATTTAATCAAAAAAGAAACTGTTATCCTTCTTCCGGTGACAGACTGAGTAATCAAAAATGTATCTTTAGTACTGAAAAACGTATAAATCATGATTGCTCTCTTAGTATTAATGAAAAGAAAATAGTTTAAATAGCTAAAGAAAAATGCTTTATATGTTTTCGGAATCACATAAGAAAGTTCTGAAAAATTAATTATCAAAATTGTATGCTATATGGTTCTCTTTCGCATTAATTTGCGAAAGATCTCAATTCTGAATCGAAACTAAGCATATTCGCACTGCAACCGAAGTATGGACTTTTATCAACGCCATCTAAATGCGGTATTTCATATTTTTTGTGACAAAGCCTTCAGACGGCTGGAAAGAGTCATCCAAAGAAGTCTGACGATCTCAACAGCCTAACGGGGAAAGTGATGTAGTTACATACTTTCTCTATAGTAAACAAACACATCGTTTGGCTGTTATAAAATACTGGTTCAATTAAAAGTAAAGCATTTTAATCTTTAAAGTATTTCTTAAAATTCAAGTCAGAATTTTTAAAATTTTATTCTAGCAATTATATTATGAAATATCTACAAAATTCATCATTTGAAAGTAGCTATATGACTCTAATTTAAGAGTATTACAGTGAATTAATATATTTTATTTCCCCCTTTAAAAAATGGGCATGTATAGCATTATTTAACAATTTTATTTAAAAACATTTTTGCATGGGATATGTAAGCTCAAAGAAGAAAAAAAAACTCAAATTAAAGAAAACTTTTGGAGTGCAATATCTATATAATTTCTCTCCAGATCTTAAATAGTCACGAATAATACAGTTTAAATAATTTCGTTTAAAAACATTTTTAAATAAAACATTCAAGCTTTGACAACATACAAAACTAATTAAAGGATATTCTTGAATACTATTAATACAATTTTTCCTAAATTTTATAGAAAATATAAATAAGACAATTGAAATAAATTTATTTTAAAAAATTGTAAGATAAAAGCAAGTTAAGAGTAATTATTTTAAGCAAAGTTAGTTCAGATAGGTACGTACAGAAAGTGCTACTAAATACACATTATATAACAAGAAACATACAACATCACTTATTAACCTTATTACACATAATTAACAGCAAAATGCATAAAAATAAATTATCAGAATACAACCACTTTCTTCATGGAAATATTTCATATTTTTTGTGACATCTTGTTTAAAATGCAGTTCATGGACCTAGGAAAGTGTAGAAAATAAATTAGAATTAATTAACCATGAAATTATATGTATAAATGTTTTTAAGATGAAGATAAATGCCCACAAGTTAAAAAAATTACTGCATTACAATTTTGCTTGCTTTAATTCATATATTCAAAATTTACGAATTAAGATGTTGCATTTATCATGTTGTACATTTATGAACACTTTGGTTACACAATTTATTTAATAACTGAAATTAAAATTATAGGACACAAAGTTAAATATTAATCGAATTTTATCAAAACAGAAATTTTCATTGTTAAGCCTATAAAAGTAATTTGTAACAAGAAAAAAAAATGTAAAAACATAATGAAAATTATAATTTAAGAATGTATGATATTGTTGCTAAACATGCTTTGTGTACAGTTATGTGGCGGCATTCAAGATTAATATCGAATCAATCTTTCGGTTTATTAATAAATTAGAAAAAAAATCTATGGATTCAAGCTGAAGCATGGTTTTACTGCTTGAGGATTTCAGATTCGAAACAAAGAGAGAACTAAAAAGGCAATTCAAACTGTAACTAACAACACTATTCACTATCGAAAGCTAAAAATATAAAGCATTTATACACTCAAATATATATTCAAATTGAAGAATATCTGAATATTATTTTTAAGAAAATTATTGAATAGCTGTACTTACTCATGAGCTTTTGCTTGGCTTGAAATCTTTACGAATGAGCCTGTCAGTGAATTGTGGTTTTAATTTTTCGTCCTCTGGAAGTTTAAAAATGGACACTATTGAACCAATATCATAATTTCCTTCGCAGTTAAATACGAAGCAGTGGAAAGGCATTATATCGTTAAAAAAAGATCTATTTATGAAAAATACGTAAGCGTTGTTCTCTGACAGAAATACAGATGAGAAGCTACTGCTAACGGTTTAAATGCATCTATGCATCTGAAACTCGCAGTCACCTACTACTCGTTAGACATCTGCCTATGATTCATCCTACATCATTCTAGTCAGAGCTGAGGCTTTGCGTTTTAGGAGGTGGTGCTTTTATCCCCAAAGAAAATAATACCGCTTTTACCATAATATCTTTTAGCACCGAATCAAATAAAACAAAAAATAGCGTCCCTGGATGAGTGTTATTACAAACGTTTTAAGCTTTAGTGAACGGGAGAAGGGGAGGGGTAAGCTTGCGTGGTATGTTAGGTTGCGCGGGGCTGATAAATCCTTCATCTTGAGAGAGGTGGTCGAGGGATTGGAATTGAAAACAGCGAAGAGGGAAGTTTTAGCTATTCACTCTTTCGGAAGTGAAACCGTTGAGTGTCGTGTTTACAATATAGAGGAAATTACTTTAAAGAATGTGCAACACCCGGCTCGATGTGTTAAAATACAAGCAGTTATTTTTGACTCGATTACTTCGATGAAAATTCGGGACTCCATTGCAGTTTGTTAGAGAAACGTAGTGTAGGAAAAGGAAAATGAGTTAATAGATGTTAGTACTTCAGAGAGGATTGATGTTTTGATTGGTATGGATTATATTTTAGAAATTTTAGATGAAGAACATAAGGATTAGTAAAAGATTGATTGTAGTTGATAGTATTTTCGGATATTTACTACCGAGAAAGGAGGTGGAAAATGATTGTAAGGAGACATCTGCTTACCTATGAATCGTCGAAAGTGAAGAATTGAGCTTTGATAGGATGAAAGATATGTGGTTATTAAAAACTATTGGGATAAATCCGGACAAATAAGTGTCTCTATTAGATAAAGAAACTTTAAAATCGTTTGAATAAAATACGAGGTATAAAGACAAAAGATATGAAACTCATTTGTTAAGGAGGTATGATAGTAACGTATTAAACAGTAATTATGAAATTCCAAACCGTCGTTTATTCGGTTTAAACAAAACGTTAGATGAAAATTTATTAAATAATTTGAATTATTTATTAAATACTATGGTATCATTAAGGAACACTTAAAAGAAGGTAATATAGAACAAGTAGATTGGATTTAGACCAAAATATAAAGACAGGTTATTTTCTTCCACATCACGCTGTAGTGCGAAAACGGAAAGATAATACAAAAGTTAGAGTTATCTTAGACGCATA